>WNYC01000129.1:0-31927 GCA_021396375.1 Sporothrix mexicana | reverse complement strand
CTAACCCTAACCCTAACCCTAACCTAACCCTAACCCTAACCCTAACCCTAACCCTAACCCTAACCCTAACCCTAACCTAACCTAACCCTAACCTAGGCAACGCAGAGGAGGTCATCTCGGACTACTGGAAGACTCGACCACGGGCAGCCGACGATTACGACGTGGAAAAAATCATTAAACATAGAAAAAGCGGAAAAGATTATCATTACTTCGTGAAATAGCAAGGCTATAGAAGAAAACACAACAGTTGGGAACCATCAGACAGCTTCAAGAACTCTCCCCAGTTGCTGGAAGAGTATTGGCGGCGAAAGGCTCATGCCCCAAGTCGGCCATGATGGCGCTTCAATTAAAGGAGGCGGCGGTCGCGGCGGCCTGGGCCTCTTGGGCCTCTTGGGCGGCGACGCGCTCTTCCTCGGCCCAACGAACTTCGTTTTCGGCGTCCCAGGCAGTATAGGCCTCGTTAAGAAGCTTTCGACGCTTCTCCTCGTGGGCCTTCTGTTGCTTGTTGATGCGGCGTAGGCGGGCGAAGGCCTCCTCGAGCGCAAGCTCCGCGCTCTCCTTGGCCTCCGACAGCTGCTTGGACTCCGAGACCCAGCGTTCGGCTGGAAGAAGGGAGGTTAGCGACAGGGAGGCAAGAAAGGAAAGAGGGAGGGTGAGTACGGACCCGGGCTTATGGCGATGCCACGACCATCGTATTTGGCGCCCACACGCACACAAGCCTGACAGCGACGCACTTGGCGGGTAGATTGGTCCGACCAAATGCAGTCCTTGCCTAGGCGGGTACAACGCGAACAAGGCATAGCGGAGTAGCCAGCGGATTCGAGGTGGTGAACGATGCTATGACGATTAGCAGTGCTGCTGGTAACACGACGTTTCTCGACGCGGCCAGACATGCTGGAAAATGGAAGAAAGAGTTCTTACCGGTGAAATTTAAGGAAAAGGTGCGGGCAACGCTCTACTTATGGTTTCGGGACGAAACCTAGGAAGGGAAGAGGTTATGTTACGGTTACGACCCCACGAAGCCCAGGGGGCGGCCCAAGGCGGTCAAAGACGGCAGAAAGGTGGCTAGCACCAGGTGTGCTGGTACACCCGTGGCACAAAAGTGTGCTGGTATATAAGGGGGGATAGTACCGGAAGGGTGGCTAAGGAATCGTGGCTTGGCTAATGGGAGTCGAGGTTACCACTGCCAAAGGTCTTTATACACGGATTAAAGTACTACGAGCAGTTAGGCTTTAAAGGGATAACTAAGTAGACCATCTTATACCAAGAATAAGACAACGTATAAGATACGTATGAGATGGCCCCTATCTTATACGAGGAATGAAATAAAGAATAAGATACGAATGAGATAGTTAGATATATATAGGACTAAGTATGCTTTACTCTTGGGAGGAAGACTCAGTCGCTACCGATTGTTTGAAATATAAACCTACATGAACTTGTATTCCTGTGCCCTCATTGTATACAAACACACTCACCCACTTAGACGTGTTGACTATTGTTCGACCGTTACACCTTATTATCGTTTTATAAGAATAAGACCCCTCCCTTAGCCTGATTACCTAGCAGAGACTCTTGCCCTTTGGGATAAGTGCCTTTGTAACAAGCGGTCGATATAATAGTATTAATATTATTCAGTTAAACACGGTTAAGGTTTAAACAAAAGTCGTTATTGTTGTTATAAAGGTACTTATCTTAAAGGGCAAAAGTCTTTATTAAGTGATTAAGTTAAAGGAAGGGTTTTATTCTTATAAAACGATAATAAGGTATAACGGTCGAATAATAGTTAACACGTTTAAGTGGGTGAGTATGATTATATATAATAAGGGTACAAGAATACAAGTTTATGTAAGTTTATATTTTAGACAATCGGTAGCGACTGAGTCTTCCTCCTAAAAGTGAGGTATACTCAGTCTTATATATATCTAGCTATCTTATTCGTATCTCATTCTTTATTTTATTCCTCGTATAAGATAGGGGCTATCTTATACGTATCTTATACGTTGTCTCATTCTTAGTATAAGATGGTCTGTTTAGTTATCCCTTTAAAGCCTAACTACTCGTAGTACCTTAACCTATATATAAAGACCTTTAGTAATAGTAACCTCGACTCCCATTAACCAAGCCATAATTCCTTAGCCACCCTTCTAGTGCTATCCCCTTTTGTGTACTAATACACTTTTATACCACGGGTATACTAGCACACCTAATGCTAACCACCTTTCTACCGTCTTTAACCGCCTTAAGCCGCCCCCTAGGCCTCGTAGTGTCGTAACCGTAACACAACGGTATAAGATACGTATAAGATAGCCCCTATCTCATACGCGGAATAAAATAAACGTATAAAACACGAATAAGATAACTAAATATATATAGGACTGAGTCTGCCTCACTCTAAAGAGGAAGACTCAGTCGCTACCGATTGTCTGAAATACAAACCTACATAAACTTATATTCCTGTGCCCTCATTGCATACAATCACACTCACCCACTTATACGTGTTGACTATTGTTCGACCGTTACACCTTATCATCGTTTTACAAGAACAAGACCCCTCCCCTAGCCTGATCACCTAGCAGAGACTCTTGCCCTCCGGGATAAGTGCCTTTGTAACAGCCACGCGCCTACCTTAACCTAGCTTTTCGCTAAAATCGTACCCAAAAAAAACGGCCGATCGCCAGAATCCTTTCGGCGAAACGACGCTAAGGCGCACCCCTGTCGCTAAACTTTTTGGTGGGCTTTTCGGCGAAAAGCGCGCCGAATGGCTGGTAAAGATAACCAGTCGAGTGTGTAAACTCAGTCTTTGTCTTACCAACTGCTGGCTTTCGCCCAGGTTTCTGCAACGGCCGTTTTAGCTTGTATATAATCCCGAGTTCTACGCACTGTCGACATCCATGGACGGAATTAATGCACTTGATTTTTTCTGTTTATCGTATACAACACCTCTGTTAACCATATCCTATATTCATTAAACACTTTTAATGATTGCAAACACCTCTTATGGCATCGGCCTCACAGGCAGCACGGGTCCTATCCATGGTGGAGGGCGGGTAGCTAATCGTCTCGTTCTGGCGTCGTTTTGTGTGAAAGGGCTAAATTCGGGGATGGCGTTTGATGAAAGAGGAGAGTGGCGGCCGGTGTAGTTGTGGGCGTGACCTGGTATAAATAGCTGACTAAATTAGCACTCGCACTCGTTAGCACCATCCGCACTGGAGCTCAACTCAGATTTCGTAAAAATACGACTTATGTCGTACTTTCTCTACATATACATAAGCCTCATTCTCGACCAAAATATATAAGTCATTTATTCTTTTCCAGACTACAGCTTACATCAACTTCAAAAACATCTAATGTACAGTATTATAATCTCCCAAACTTCTTTTATGAGGAGATTGATTATTCCACCGGTTTACATCACTATGCCGGACACCCGCTTAATGGATAGTTGCAGCTGCTAGCCACGCCGCCTCCAGTAATAGCCACATCGGTAAATTCAATGTTCGAGCACGACCCGTCACCACACAACACGTAGTAGTCCTGCGCTGTGGCACTGGACGTTCCCGTGACGTTCTGGAAGAGGATGTTTTCAATCAGCACGCCGTTGGACGGGTTGCCCGTGGGACCGCCGTTGAGGTAGTCTTGCTGGACGTCGATACCGTATTTGGAAATGTTGCTCACGGCAATGTTGGAGTAGGTGATGTTGGAGACAAAACCGGTGGCGTTAAAGTTAGTCTTGATGCGGCAGGCGTTTTCCGAGTCAACGATAATCGAGTTGGTAAACTATTTTAGTTAGATATTTATAAGGTAATAGGATGTGTAACTTTAAAAATACACGGACTGCAAGGAGGAAGACTTACTAGAACGTTAGTCACGTTGTTGTTCGACTTGAGACCGACGGATCCAATCGAGAGGCCATGGCCGCCGCGGCAGACAAGGTCCTTGACAGTCACATTGTTGCCACTCGTCACAGCCACACAGTCGTCCTGGTTGTCGACGACAATACGTTGGAGCAGAACATTGTTGGACGAGCTAAGGTCGAAGCCGTCCGAGTTGTGTGCAGCAGCCAGACCACCACTCCGGCTGTTGGGCGCATTTCCCGCCGAGTTGTCCAAAACCAGGTCCTGGATCACGAGATCCTTGCTGCCGGAAATGTAAAACAAGTGCACCGGCCAGTTCTCAATGCGCAGGTTCTGGACCACCGAGTGGCCCGTGACCTTGAGGACGATGAAATGGTTAGGCTTGGGCACGCCGCCGTTGGAGCCCAGGCCGTCCCAGTAGGCTTGGCCGTTGCCGTCAATAACAGCGCCCGGATTGGCTGTGATGGTGACGCCGGCGCCGGTAATCGTGATAGCGTCAAACGACGACGAGTTAACAAAGCCAAACGTCGTGCGCCCATCAAACGTCACGGTGGTGCCCGTCTTGAGGCCCGACAGGTTGATGGCCGAGCCGTTGGGCGCGGCAATATTGGACAGGACAATGTCCGTGCACGAGGCCACGGCCGTCGCGATTTGGGCGTACTCGGTGCAGTAGCACGGGTTGGCAGATGCAGTCGGGCTTGATGTTGTTGTGCTGGACACAGAGGACACGGTGGACACTGAAGACTTGGTAGACGTGGCAGACACAGTCGACACAGAGGACGTCGTTGATGCAACCGGGACCAAATCGCTCGCATCAAGGTAGCTCGTGTCGACCCACCATTCGTCTTGGAAGCTGGTACCGAGAATTGATTGGATCGAAATGGGCGCCGTCAGCTGTTCACTAAAGCTGGCGCGCGGACCTTCAGCCTGCACCGAGCCAGGACCGCTGTTGTTGTACTCGGCAAACGTCACATTGCCAATGTTGGGTGTGGTCGTCGACCACTGCTTCCAGCCGGCCGCGGCAATGATGTTACCCAGATACGTCTCCTGGAAGACAACACG
The DNA here is from genome assembly GCA_021396375.1 of Sporothrix mexicana. Taxonomy (NCBI): domain Eukaryota; kingdom Fungi; phylum Ascomycota; class Sordariomycetes; order Ophiostomatales; family Ophiostomataceae; genus Sporothrix; species Sporothrix mexicana. Next base: position 27,008 of record WNYC01000129.1, on the reverse strand, counting down.
CGCAAACGACCCCCACGGCCGACCCAGATAGTTACCACCGACTGCGATCGAGTCGTTGATGCCCGACACCGTGGAGCGGCTAATCACGTACCATGACGGGTTCGTGTCGCTGCTGCGGCCCGAGGCCGTGATGCTGCCCGCCGCAATCGTGCGGATATCGATGCCCTCGAGCCACGCAAGCGCCGTCTGGCCAAAAATAAAATCAACGGCGCCGACAATCAAACTCTTGGCGTAGAGCTGCTTGCCTGTGTTGGCCAGCAGTGTATCCTGGTAACCAATGAGTTGGCAACCATAGTAGGCTTGGCCCGTCGTGTGCGCCGAGACAGCCAGGTTCTGACCATTCGAGGGGATGTGACCGAACGTGTTGACCACGTTGAGGTTGTACACTTTAGTGTTGGTGTTCCACTGACGTAGCGTCGCCGTCAGGTCGTCCGACGTCGTGTTGATGAGCGCGAGGTTGTACGTGATGGTGGCCTCGTTCTTCTCGTAGCCACGGGAGTCGCGCGTGTAGCCCTGGACCGTCAGGTTGGATGCCAGCAGCGGAATGTACACTTGCTCGACATAGGTGCCCGGGAAAATAAAAAGATTCTGCGGCGTTTTGGTGGTCTTGTCCAGCGCATCGACGCCGGCCTGGACCGTTGAGTATGAACCGTGGTACGGCTTTGCACTATTGTCCACGATCACGGCACCCTTGGCAGGGGTGATTCGCGACCATTTGGGTGGCGTTGCTGAACACGGAGAGCGTGCTTGGACCTGCACGGCGGCCAACGCTGTGGCTAGAATAAAATAAAGTGAGCCTAGCATTGTCGATATTGTCGTCTGTTTGAATTGGTTGCTGCGTCCTGCGGGTGCTCATCACAAGAGACAAAAGATATCTGGCCGTTTCCGCTTCTTAATATCTTTTATATTGTGCCTCGTCCTCCCGTCCCGCGGATAACTCCAAATGAATGAAATGGCGCCTCAGAATCTCCAGACTCTCCGTTCTGGGCCTAGATTGTTTCCCCGGATTTCATCTTTCCGTCTGCTCTATGCTTTGACTACTCCGTACATGTATGTCGTACTTTTCGCTTGTATTGCAATGCCCCTTCCCCTTCTACCGTCCCATCGCTTCCACGCCCAGAAATAGAAAAAGGCAGGGGTAAACAAATGTCCCACCAATGGCATCTGTAGTTCATATTTTGCGGGGTCAAATTAATTTCAGATCTGCGTAATGCACAATCCCCTTCTCCTCCACGCATCTCCGCACGGTCCTTGCACCCCAAAAATCCCAATGATAGTGTGCTAAGACGACATGTCCGAGTAGATTTACAGCAGCACCTCGGCACCTCAAGACAGGCTCGAATCGGCACGAATTTCACATCCCCCCTTCCGTTGGGTCACTCCACCGGACAATTTCGTCAATTGTGCGGTACATATCCCACCGAGAGTACCCTCCGGGAGCAGTACAGACGATGATGCCTGTTCGGAGGTTCCCGAAAGCAGATTTGGTTAGGACATGGAAATAAGAAACGCCAGTTCCCCTCTTCAGAAATAGTGCCAAGAGCGTCGCCACAAGACTCTTTTGTCGGACTATCTTTGATTTGAGGAATTTATACTGTGTGGTTGACGAAATGGCGAAAAGAAATTAAACAAAGCTAAAACTCTACTCAACTATTCTCCTATCAGACTTTTCTCGCAGTCGAACCTTCCCATCGTCCAAACGTGCCGACTTCTCGCCATCCAGGTCCTCGTCAACCTGACTGCTCGTCGCCTGACTACCCGGTTTCTGACCGTCAAGAACTGCCGCCGCAGCCAGCTCTTCGCTCTCCTCGCGCGTATGCACTGTCGCCACCACGTGCGAGTCCTTGGCCGGAAACAGCACACTCGTCACCGTGTAGACGACAATGCTCGTCACAAAGCCAAAGAGCCAGTCAAACTTATAAAGGTGCTTTGCGCCGTCGCTAATTTGGACGTGGGCGCCGCTATCGGTAGTGCTTCCCACGGCAAAGATGAGTCCCGGCATGGTGGGACCAATGGCCACGAGCAACGCGAGGGGCGCCCGCCAATTGACGCCGCCTCGGTAACGGTAGCGGCCGTGCGGGTCGTAGAGAGCGGGGATGTCAATGTGACGCTTCTTGACGATCCAGTAATCCGAGGCCATGATGCCAGCAATGGGCGCTAAAAAGGCGGCATAGCCGCCCATGAAAGTCAAGAAATTCGTGGCTGACGCGACGATGTGCCACGGTACAAACACCCATGCTCCCATGACGGCATCCACGAGACAGCCACGCCGGATGTTGAGGTACCGCGGGAACAGCACGGTCAGGTCGTTGGCCGCTGAGATCGAGTTGGCCGTGATATTTGTGCACGCCTGCGAGATGGCCCATGCGAATCCGCAAAAGAAGGCCGCTGCACGCGTCGATCCAGTACAGGTAAATGGTCAACGGGTTCCAGATCAGATTTCCGTAGATCGCCGCCGTGGCCGACGAGCCAATAATGCCTACGAGCATACCCAAGGTATACTGCCGGGATAAACGGTAGCTGCACATACTGCCCCTGGCTGGTCTTTGCGTAGCGCGAAAAGTCGGGAATATTGCACGGGGGCGTAGCAAGGGCACCCGACACAGAGGACATGCTAGCCAAGAACTGCCATGCTTTTGCCGAGCCCGTTGGCTTGGCCTCTTGGGACAGCACGGGGCCCGTACCTCCGGCTTTGTGAACACACCAGCCCATGGTGGCTAGTGCCGCCGTGGGCGTGATGATGAGCTTGGCGATGAACAGTGGATATAGTTTCTGCGGTGGGATCAAGAAAAGTGGGGGTTGGAGAAGCCAGAAAAGGAGAAACCTAAAGGCCAACAATTAGAAATGTGCCATGTGCTACTTAGTAGTAACGGGTAGATGCCACGTACGAAATCATTCCCTCTGTGGTCACACCCATGTTGGTGGCAATGTGGTTCGGGATGCGCGCATACGACGGCCAAATGGCCTGTATCATAACGGTCACCGCCACCGAACCGTTCGTCGTCACACTACCCAGCCAGAACATGGCCAGAACGCACCGCGATACAACAGCAAAGTAGCTCAGATAGTAGCCAAAGGACGAACGGACGGCCACGGAAAAGGGAATGTGCAAATCAACGCCAATCGAGCCGTTGAGCACCATTGGGATCGACGTGCAGAACGCGCCCACAACGACGGCCGGGATCGCCTCACGCCAGCTCAGGCCTGTGCTCAGCATGCTGCCGCCAGTCTGCCAGCTGCCGAGGCTGATAACCTCGGTGGCCCAGTAGGCCATCCACGTGTAGATGGACCAGGTGTGGTCATCAGGGCCGACAGGGTCCATGTCCTTGTTGGATCAGACGGTTTCGGGTGCCACGGCCGATGGCTCCTTGGGCAGCTCCTTTTGCCGGAAGTGACGTGCACCGGGCCTTCATGGTGTCCTTGGACGGGAAGAAGCCCATTGTGGGAGAGATGCAGTACTGTCGGTTGATGGTGTCGGGGGATATTCAAAAGGTCAACGAAATTGAAGAATTAACTGTTTTATGTGGATGAAAATGGTAGGGACAAACACGAGAGAAAAACAACAAGCAGATGGCAAGAGGCTCAAGGTACTTGGAAGGGTTTTTTGCGCTCCAGGCTGACGTTGAAAAAGGCAACCAATTGCTGCATTGGTGATTGGGAATCGTCGATGATACGGTTAATGATATCATACATGGTGAATGTGGCAGTGACGACGCACAGATGAAGGCGGGAGAGATAGAGAGCCATGTTGATTCTAGAAGGCAAAGATCATGTCCAGACAGCGGTCCTGCAAGCGTCGTTGATTTATCAACCAGATACAAAAATTGCATGATAAAGGGTCACAAGGAGTTAAATTAGCGTTTACTATTGTAGGGGTCCTTTCAGGGTCTTATAGGGACGGCGGTCTTGCCCGCGGACGAGTTGGGTAGATACCGTATCGGCAGGTCTTGGCGGCACTTGCCGAGCAATATGGCGTTATCAAAACTAGCCCACGGCCGAGATTGGGAGGACCGGATATGCAAACCCTGGGGTTTATCCAAATGGACATTGCACTTTCACGGTGGTGAGACTTGCTACCCGGTAAAATGACAAGGATTGCGTCTCGTCGTCATTTTATGTCGTCGTTATTTTCCTACGATTTGTATGAAATCGATAGCATCGCAACATTCAGCCCTCGTCAACAAAAGTCAACTCCACACAATTCCAAGAATCAATTCATGTCATCTACAACTTACAATATACCACCAAGTTTACAATGTTGACTACAACCACTGCCGCCCCAATTACGGTGTTGGCCAACATTCAAGATCTTGGTGACACTAAAAATGTGTACTATCAGTCCGGAGGATATCGTCTCTCTCGGCCGGTCCTGGAGGGCGCCAACGTAAAACGCACATTTGATTCTATCCCGACGGTTGATGTCACCAACATTTTCTCGCCCAACCTAGATGTGCGCAAGGCCACTGCCGCCGGCCGAGGTCGCCAAGGTGTGCAAGGAGGTTGGCTTCTTTTACGCTGCTCATCCGCTAGTCTCCAAAGAGAAGATGGGTATGTTAGAACTCTATCGAGTTGTTTACAGTCATGTTGATTTTTTTTTCTTTATAGAGGCCGCTATGGACATAGTCAAAACCTTCTTCCGGTTACCGCAAGACGAGCTACTTAAGCTCCACGTCGACAACAGCCAGGATGTCAAGGGCTATCTGCCGTTTGCTTTCAAGAATGCTATAGCCTCGGCCGCGACTACACCAACCAGAGCAGCATTTTGTCTAGAAAGCCCCTAAGGGTACGGTCGTACTTAACCAGTGGCCGGACGAGGACCTGCCTGCTTACCGGGCCGTCATCTATGAGTATTATTAGGAGGTCTTTGCATTTGCGCGTAAGATGCTGCAGATCTTTGCGCTCGCGCTCGGCCTCGACGAGAAGGATCTGGACGATACTTTTCAGTTCCCCCTCAACGATATCACTATGGAGTACTACCCCATACAAGATCCCAACGAGGAGTCGTCGATTATACCATACACCGACTATAGCGGCTTTATTCTTCCCTATTAAGGTGTGTTTGGCCTTAGTTCTCTCCTTTTTTACTTCGCTCGTCGGTCATTTTCTTATCAACGCGTAGATAACTCGGCGGCCTCGAAGTCCTCAATGCCAACGGCATCTAGGTACCGGCGCCGCCCCAGGACCATGCATATGTCGTCAACACCGGAGGCTACATGGAGGTCCTCTCCAACGGCCGCTTTCCCGCCACCGTTTAAATAGAAGTCGGTGTTATTAATATAAAAATATTTTAACAAGTAAAATTTTTTATTAAATTATTAAGTTACAAAAAGTTATTTTAACAAAATAATGATAACGTATAAGGGTCAAATAAAATTAATACGTTTAAATATATAAGCGTATAAAATAATACTTTATTCAATTATTTTACTTAAAATCTTATTACTCGTAGTATCTTAATCCGTAAACAAAGGCCGTTCATAGCAGTAACCTTTAATCCCCATCAATTAAATTACCATCCGTTAACCACGCCTTCCCGTACTAGTTATCCCTTATACTAACACCCTTTATACTACCCATAGATATACCAGTACCTTTCGTATTGGCCATTTATTTTACTATTCTTGTCCGCCTTAGGTCCCCCTTTGGGCCCAGTGGCCGTAATCGTAACACCAACTTCTTCTTCAAATTAAACATTGTTAGATACATTTATGTGTGGAAGCCCTCGCCGATGCAGTAGGGGGTGGGGTAAGAGTCGCTGGTACAAAGTCTGATGACACCCGTGACCCAGCTCAGGTCGCCAAACGTCTCACTGGTATATGTCGTGGAGTTGAATGCCGTGACGGTGGGGAAGTCAGTGCAGCCACTAAGGACATTGCCACTCATCTGCCTCACATAGGGCTGGCTGACGATGACACCGAACATATTAGAAGGAACGTTGAAGCTCAAGGTCTGGGAATCTGTAGTGGTCCAGGTCTCGGTGTATGTGATGGATAGGGTATAAGTCAGAATCTGCTCAATTGCCAAGGCTTCGCTGAAGCCGACAGCCACAGAGTTGGAGACGGAGTATCCCTTGGTGACAGCGACCGATGCGATTGTAATGTTCTGGCCACTGATAACAGGTGAGATGGCAACATCAGATGAAAGAGCGGTGGTGTTTGTAAGAATCTGCACCTCGGTGCTCTCCTCGCATCCGCGGGCAAGCTTCGAGGAGCGGCGGGTAGCAGCCTTAGGAGGGGGCACAGTAAAAATCCCGGCGTCTCGAGCCTTGAGGTACTCGAACTCAGAGCTCTTCATGATCTGCGGCTTTCCGTTTCCGTCCAGTAGGATCACGTCATCGGGAGATAGAACGTTAGTGGCGGGCGTGGCCGCCGCAAATCCAACAGTGGCAAAATAGGCAGCAAGGAAGATGAACATCTTGCTAGAGAAGGTAGACTTGAAGGGCTTGGCCATTGCGAAAATTGGTAAGTAGAAATTATGAAATTATTTGTTAAAAGAGTAGTGAAGTATTGCGGAGATGTAGTGTAATATTGTCTTGGAAACGAGGGTGCTGGTGTAAAGAATGATTGTTTTTGTAAAGAATGATTGGTTTTGTAAAGAATGGTTGTCATTCAATGAACGATTGTGAGTTGGCTGTGAGCTGATGACGAACATTCCAGTTTTTGAAAATGAAATCTTCTCACTGATATATATACCAAGCTGGGACGGACACAACTAAGGCAGGTATGAGTCTGTCAGACGTCTGGCAGTGAGATCACGAACGCGATGACTTTCTACACATGGAAAAACTGAGGCATTATTTGATGTCTGGGGTGGTGGCCAAGGTAGGCCGGCATTGGCCTGGCAGATAGTCTGATCTCAAGCTTTGACCATAGCGTTTAGGATTGGTATACGAGATGTGCATGAATGATTGATAAAGTTTCTGTTTACCGATTGACGGAAACGGATAACAAGAATAGGGATCAGTTTGTAGCTACCTCTTTAGATGTCTGGGGTGGTGGTCAAGTAGACCGGCATTGGCTTGGCAGATAGTCTGATCTCAAGCTTTGACCATAGCATTTAGGATTGGTGTACGAGATGTGCATGAATGATCGATAAAGTTTCTATTTACTATTTACCGATCGACGGAAACGGATGGTAAGAATAGGGATCAGTTTGCAGCTACCTCTTTACGCATTGAAGGTTTATCTTATAGCCAAGATGTCGTATTTATTAAGCACTTGTGTTCGACACAGCCCCCCCCTAAGGCTATGCGCGGTTACCGACGGCATCTATAGCTAGAACTGGTGCGAGGTCGAAGATCGGATAATGCGGATTCTTCTAGAAAGATCGGACTGTCGGATCGCATTTCAGGGGTCGAATAATAGAAGTTAATAGGTATTAATTGAGATCTCACGAAGATTTGTCCCGTATATCTTATTAAGGGAGTGTTTCAGATTCGCATATCAATGCATGTCCGGGTATGCCAAGTTCCCCCTTGAGTATCGATAACAACCATGACTTCACCGATGACTAAACGGGGGCATCACAGCTACAGCGTATGCCTAACGCGGTTCTCTCGGAGAAACTCACGAGTAAGTTAACAGGTACTTCTTTATCCACTCCGGAAATATATATACTTCTTAACACCGGCGTCTTTCCAAACATTCAACAGCCTTCGTCCACAAGCACCTTATTCAATAACACTCATTCAATAGTCTTTACAACAATTCCCCTGTTTTCCCACTTAATTCACTCGTTTGAATAATTTCATGATAATTTTATTACGCTCTCCTTAATATTCATAATGTTTTTCTCGACCGTTGTCTCTTTCGCCATTCTACTGGCCACAGCGTATGTTCTTCCCCACCACAGCACGTTTCAGCCCTACTTAGCTAACCTTTTAGCGCCGCTGATCTCCACGACAGCTGCACTTGCCACAACGGCGACAGCTACAACTGGCGCATGACAACCGTTGCGTGCACGGCTTACAACAATGCTAATTATAAGGTAGAGTTGTTGAAATGGAAATTTTCCACTATTGTGACTATTCACTAATTATATATAGTGGGGTGGCGTTGTTTACGATACTCCTTCTGGTCGCGTAAGTTTAGTCCATAGTAGATGTTGACGACAATTTCTAACATCCCACAGTGCACGCAGGACAGCGCCGACAGCCAGATTGCCGGAGACCAGTGGGAGGACGCATGCAAGAGAATTGCTACGACTGGCTTCCAGTGTTCCGACGGCCAGGGAACGTGCTTTGCCAACCCAGACGACGTCAAGGGCTCTTGTTAATGTGCAGGGTAATCAATCATTGCTAGATGCCTGGTGAATATTTGCAACGGGCTGTGGTGTCTCTGACAAAGAATAACAGAGGTAGTGGGTGGGGAGGTTTGGTAGCTGATAGGGCTGTTCTAGAAGAAGTAGATATATAACATCATTTGAAAAAATCAATATGAACGCACCATCGATAAAAATAACAGCAATAGTTCACCCACCTAACGTCAATCCGTAACTCCGCATAAGTACCTTTATAATAACAGCTTCCTTCAACAGCTTAGCCTTTCTAGGTTCTCCGCAATGCCTTGCTCCCGTTGTTCTCGTCTAGGCAAGGACTGCATTTGGTCCGACAAGTCGGCTGGTCAGGTTCGCCGCTGCCAGGCTTGCGTTCGAGTTAGGGCCAAGTGTGATGGCCGAGGTATTGCCATAGGCCCTGGTATGTCTTCGTAGTCTTTTACTTCCGGATTTCTTGTTGCTGATCCGTCCTTAACTGAGCGCTGGGTCGCCGAATCCCAGCAGATTTCTCTGGCTAAGGACAGCGCTTAACTGGCCCTTGAGGAACCTTCGGCGAATCAATAAGTAGCAGAGAGCTTACGAGGAGAAGCGTCAAAAGTTTCTCGACGACGTTTACGCTTCTTAGGATGCGGAGGACGAGGCTCGTTAAGTCGAGGGGGAGTGGGTTGATGTTTAGGCCACTCAGGAGGCTCAGGTTGCCGCAATTGCCGCCTTATTTAATTAGAATGCTATTATGATTGATTTGGATGCTGGTTCTGCCGGTATTCTTCTATTATCTGGGAGGAGTTCTTGAAGTTGCTGGCTGGTTCCCAACTGTTACTTTTCGCTGAATACCGTTTCCATTTGATTAGAAATTGAGCGTTGTCTTTGTTGGCCTACTTAAGAATGCACGCTGGATACATACGCGTTTCCCCCTCTGGGCCAATCACCGTCTGGAATTTCTGATCTAACCTGGTTAAAGCAAACACTTGCGGAGGCTACGTCATTTTCTTTTAAGTGCATTCGAACGAGATAACTATTTCGGTCGAATTCAAATAAAAGGCACTCTCCAGCTCGACATCTTTTTTTATTCTCTCTTTTTTACGATCAGCTGAAGCCGTAGGTTGTCATTTAACTTCTAATCATCCGTGCTTCAAAAACTTCATGTCTTTGAATTTTATACGCGTCTCTTACTATAGTTGTATTAACCTATCAATATCCAGCCCGTCACGAGCGGGTGTGGAATACACTGTAATTTATCGCTCTTCGAACTAAACTGAGCTGAGACCACCGAGCGCCAAGTCGTAATGCGGAATATCAATAGAAGGGCCAACGTCTTATATAACTTAATACGAGCGTGTCCTAAACCATAATCATATTCTACCATCCAACATATTCTCAAGTATCACAATGCATCAAATATCATGTACCACTCTCGCCATCGTGCATACAAAGTTTTCATGGTTCTTAAATGGCACTACGGTCGCATGTCTCGCCCTGACTGAGGGGTCTAACTAATTATTGTTTGCCACATAGCAAAACCGTTATTACTATGTTTTAGTTGATGAGCTACCCATGTTTATTCAACCGAGCTCTAGTGATCTGAGTCGAATAGAATAGTGCCGTGAGTAGCCCACCAGACGGCTTGTCATTTCATATGAATTGGCAGTTCCGACCGAGAATACGGCTGGTTGAATCATGGTAAATTCACTTCACTTCACGCTGTGTGGATTGTTAGTGCCCATTATCTGACATTGTTCGCAATCATGTCAACCCCAAAGTTCCAAAATAAAAGACGAAAGGAACGAAGCTTTATCAGTGGTAGTTGAAGAATAATTACACATCATTAAACTCGACCGCAAGAAAAACATCTCTTTTCCAACATAAAGTCACAAACTAAACAATGTCTCAGCTCATCGCCGTTTTTGGTGCCCCTGGCAACCAAGGAAGCTCTGTCATTTCTTATGTTCTCGATGATGCTTACCTATCAAAGGAGTTCAAGATCTGTGGTATTACACGAGATGCCTCCAAGGCTTCCGCTGTCGCACTGTCCAAGAAGGGTGTCGATGTAGTTTCCCGTATAACGCACAAAGCGGGTGCTGCATTGTCTGGCATACTTGTACAGCAACACGGTAGTCAGCACCACAATTGCATTCACATTGCGAGATGGGATATTTGGGTGATTCATTACGTACTGACGTTGCTGACGTGTTAGTCTTGCTATTGCTGTATTCACTATGATGCATGGAAGGGCAATAAAATTGATCCATTTGTTCCCCACTTACCTAGAGTCAACTTCCTGTGCAGCGGCAGGCAGCAACAAGCAACAGTAGTATGGTAAGATTTATAACAAAGCTTTTTCCAAGGTCGGTCACTGGCTATCATCGCACTAAGTTGGCAGAGCTGAAATACCCATTGGCCTTAGCGGTCCGTATGCTTGGAGCCCATTGTAAATAAGACTACCCAGGGCGGTCCGACAGTATATGTACTTTACAACCAAATTAATTTGGCTATGCGTTCCGTGGCTTATATCGCACAACAGCAGCACTTCTCTACACCATTGAACATGAATTACCCTCAACGAGATGAAACCTCGTTTTTGAAATTGCTATTTAGCCAGGCAACATGCTCTAGGGCACTATGAACACAAACATTTCCTCTTCGGGGGTCAGAACTACAGAGCTTACACCTTGCAGGCTTCTTTAGCTTTATCCTCGTTCCGTGCAGATGTGAGCTCCGCCTCAGCAAGAGGCTTCTGGCCGTTGTATACCTCGACGACGTTCTCGAGCTGGTCACGAGGAACGCCCTGGAATCTCTTATCGATTTGCTCGAGGGTAAGACCCTTAGTTTCCAAATATGTCAAGAAGATAATGATGGCGACAGCGACGTTCCAGCAGATTCCAACAATGTAAAATCTGAACAAAATGTGTTAGTCTATTACCCCAGCTTTAACTCTGGCTGATGATGCACAAACCTCCACTTGATGTTAGCCAGGCCAATTGGAATAAGATACTGATTGAAAAAACCGGCAGAAGACGTAAAAATGTTGTAAAATCTGTATTCAAGTTAGTATATTGCACCTGGCACGAATGGCGTGTAATATACTTACGCCATGCCCTTTGCACGAATTGTGAAGTTCAACACTTCGGCACAGTAAGAGAACGACAGCGGTGTCCATGTCGAAGAGTATCCAACCTGGAATAGGAATACCATTGCAATAATTGCGTTTCTGCCCGCATCAGTGCCAGTCTGATCTGCTGTCAAACCAGCCATACAAGCAAGCACCGCAGCGCAGAATGCCGTGCCGCAAACCAACATTGGCACGCGCCCAAAGCGATCGATGACACAAATGCCGACCAGCGCTGACACAAATGCCACACAGTTCTGACCAATATTGATTGCAAATTGCTTTTCCTGTGACGTGATTCCTGCGAGTGTCAAGACGCTGCTGAGATAGAATGTTATGATGCTCGAGCCGATAGTTTGCTCGAAGATACCAAGAGTGATGAGAATGTACCCGCGGTACAAGTTTGACTTTGCACCAGTGAAGGCTTTCCACCATGCTCTGTACGATTCAAACTGGTTCTCCTTCTCGTAGGTAATTGCCTCTTTGATCTCTCTGAACTCTGCAACCACGAGCGGATGCTCTTCGTCTCCACCGCCATGGAACTTTGCCAGGACCTTGAGCGCTTCTGTCTCGCGGCCACGAGATATAAGCCAGCGGGGAGACTCTGGGATAAATGGCAGGAGGGCGATACAAGACAGGGCTGGCCCAGACATACAGATGCAAATAATGCGCCAGCTCCACTGTCCCGGCACACTTCTAGCTCCGTATCCAACACCAGCCGAGATAATGGCTCCCAGAAGCCAACATGCCCAGTACAGGCCCGCAATGAAACCACGGCGGGCTGGTGGTGCAAGCTCAACCAAATATGTGGGAACGGACGCGACATCAAGGGCCTTTGCAAATCCGACAAGAATGCGTGCGACAAAGAATTGGCCTAGAGCTGTCGATGTCGAATGCAGAATACAAGACACGAGCACAGTCAGTGCTGAGAGCAGAATGCCAATCTTGCGCCCCCATCGATCGACAATATGCCCAGAGAAAAGGCCACCGACGATACCCCCAATGTTGGCAGAGGCCGTCAGGAGACCTTTGATGTTCGTCGTAATACCGAACTGGTGTTGGAAGGATGTCTGTAGGAATTAGTCACAGCGCACTAATCAGCGTTGAGAAGAGTCATACCAAAATGTTCAGAGAAGACATCATGCTCGAATCATATCCGACAGTCGCGCAGTTAAGGGCTGCCACAAGGCAGACCAGAAGAATGGGACCGCCAATCTTCGTCATCTTCAGTTACCACGCGGAGGTATTTGTTTCGTGTGAAAATGGTCGTTTTACGGAACTCTTGCATACAAGTCTAAGTCCTTTAACTCAATGAAATGTTTTCCAAATGTCATCAATGGTAGTCGAGTTGATTTACTTATATCAGAGCTATTAGGTGGAATTGATGGTGGTAGCTCTTATCGCGGATATCATCGGCATGATGACTGCTCTCACGAGAAGCCAAGATATTTATCGCATCTTCTAGTATCACGAACTTTTCGGGTAGCCCGACAATTTGGACATTATCTAAATTGATTAGGATATTGTTAACAATTGTCACTTTATAGTCTTGGCATCTCCATTCATAAAAGATGAAGCGTTCAGCCAAGCCACTAATACAATAGCCTTGGAAACTCCGTCAGTTGCAGTTGCCTGATAATAACTGCCGCGTAATTCGAATCTCTTGGCCAGAAGGAGATATCCGTGAAGGAGGCTACATTCTGATTGTCGATTCTGATACCCGAATCCCAGAGCCGTGTATGATTGTTGCAGTAAGCGAGCTCGAGGAGTCTCCCGAGTGGCCATCCTTTAGTTTTCTTCGGGTGTCATGAACGTTACAACAAGTTATTTCGAAATGGGCATCGCTTTTTTCACGGATCTCATTTACACTGCCATTCGGTTTGCCGTCGCAAGTGGTGACATCTCACTTTTCGTTGGTCACAATGCTTTCTTGCGATTGTCTGCATTGCAGGAAGTCAGCTTTCTGGACTCTGAAGCCTTGCATGACAATGAGAAAACCGACGTGTCTCTGGATAAGCCGGCTTACAATTCGACTGCTCCTTATGAGAAGTTCTAGTCCGAGTCCTATGTTTCAGAGGATTTTGATATCTCTCTTCGTTTGTAGGCTTCGGGCTATACGTACGCCTAGGCTGCTTACTACGGCGGTGGTTTTAAAAAGGGTGTCTCACTGACAGTTTACGATGAGCTAACACGATGGGAAAAGTACGCCTGTGAGTGCACCGAGTTGCTGTTCCCCCCACTTCGCTATTAGCCTCGTCGTAGTATTTTTATACCACTATTCCGCCGCTTCATTGTGAGCATTATGCTTCTTGCAGTAAAGTCACTGTCTTGGCTTACATCGGCACCTACTACGCCATCGGCTGCGCTTGGATAAGGAGTCTTTTAAACCACTTCTTAATAGGTTGGTACAATGGCCAGCTCGACCACTACTACATGAATAGTTGGCGCGTTCAGGTGGCCCTGAGTATTGTCTTCTCCGGTGCTGGAAAGTTGGCACTCGCCATGTACGATATCGCGGTGAGGCCTATTCAAACCTTCTTAAGCAGCTATAGGTTGCTTTCCGTTGGGTGCCGTGGCCGTTTGTTTTTTTGTTTTTTTTTATTGGTTTGTGGTATATCAATGCGTGTTGGACAGGCTATTTTGTTATATGTTTTCATCGATATGAGTTAGGGCGTTACGGTTAAAGAGGCTTACGAAACTTCTTTCTTTATCGAGATGCCCGTAATTATACGGCATTTTAAGTTTACTTTCTTTTTTGATTACTTATGCTGGTCTGAAATAATCTACGGTGCGTACGTTTTCCCGTACTTGCGGCGCATTGATTAACTCATCATAATTTTTCCGTTGTCGTGTATTATTGTCGACGATTTCCTGTTACCACTTTTTTATGATTACCGTCGTAGTATAATATGATAATAACATTAGGTTTTATAAAAATTATTCATATTTACTTCTATTATTATATTTAGGGTTTTTTTTTTTAATTTGAAAATATTATACAGTTAATATTTATACTTTTTAAGTAATAATTTATCGTTAATCTTAAACAAAATTGACTTTAATTAACGAAGTTTAAGTGGTAATAAATTACGTATTATACGTTATTCCCTGTTAACTGTGTTCGGATTGTTTCTTTTGTGTTTTTTATTTAATATTCCAGTAAATAAACTATAACATAAAAATCGGCGGCTTTTCGACACCCATATATTTACGTCGATTGATATTTAGCTTTATTTACATTTTGGTAAAACTAGCTTTATACTGTTTCCCGGTTGTAATACTGTTAGAATATTTTATTAATTTACTTCACCGGTATCTCGGAAAAATTAAGGTAACTTTTTCGAAGGATCATGTATTACTTGACTATCACCTCGGAATGATAAACAGAAAACAGTTTATGTCGGGTTTTAAAATATTTTAGCGATACTTTTAACAAAATGTTATAAAAAGTACCTTCTTTCATATACATTTTCAAAGATTATTTTTTAGTCATTTTGTCAGTATTACCTTTGTTTAAACATTATAATTTTTAATGTATCTCTTATAGGTAAATATATTAACCGTGTTTATCGCCACGAAATCGACATAAATGTTCATAGCCAATACGAAATATAAACACATATACCATGACAAGTTTACTAGCCACTTCGATAATAAACAATGCTCTAAATAAAACAATCCGTAGTAAAAAAAGAAAGTTTCTATCAGCACCCGGGAATAGACAATTGTATGTCTGCATACGGTTTCTCTATGAAGTAGTAAAAAGGTTTATCTTATACCAAGCGCTGGAAACGAAATTCACAGAAAAAATGTTTCACCGCCGAGGTTATCTAGGGCGCCCGCGTTAGTGAGGTAAGCTTCGCCGTTAAGAGACATGATTGTTTTTTCCAGTGTTTATTTAGACTAAGGTCATAAGAGTAAATTTTTTGGCTGTGATAAATACATACAAGCTGCATTGTCGTGTCACTATTAACACTAATACTGCTTTCGCGGGTGTCCTCCGTCGGTATGTGCGAAATGCTGGTGTATTGCGGTTGATAAACATAGCCTCCATGACCACCCTTTATCGTCTAACAGCTCAAATCCAGCTTGTCCGTTCTTAGTGTTATCGGCAGAGCCGATGGAAATGCCCACTTACGGCTGATAAACATAAAGTACCTGTGAACTTACGAAGTATTTAGTTACGAGCTTATCAAAAGCCTATTGGCAGTCGATGTACTCTATTATACAGGTCTAGATAAGGAAGGGATAACTTATCGCCAGTGTCAAGATAAGAGCTTTGATGTCGAATAAGATAAAGACATTCGATATCGGATCTCCCGACAGTCGTTTTACGACTGGCTATAACACATTCTAAGCTCATGTCATGAACGTGCGGTCTTAGTACCACTCGTTATCTAGTCGGTCTCACTTGCATTGCAAAGTATCATGATTGTTATCAAAGATACGCCCTGAAGGAAGCATGTCATCTGCCTGTGATGAAATTTGAGACTAAAACAAGCACCTCGAATTTGGTGTGGTCGTGATCGTGTATAATACCCATTTTCTGCCAACTCGCCAAATTTGGTCACAACCTATTCTAGTGTCTCATAATCACAAACAAAACGCAATCTAACAAAAAAACACAAGAAATAACAACAAACAACAACATGGCCTCATTTCTATTGCACACTGCCCGCGAGTTTTGGACACAAGATCCCGGGACTGCTGGGATTAACACGACCATCTCACTTCTGCTGGCATCACTGTCTCTCCCATTAGCTGTCTGCATATATAGGCTGCTATTTCACCCATTAAGGGGTGTCCCTGGCCCTTGGTTGGCAGCATGTTCAACGTCGTGGCTAGCCTGGCATACATTTTTAGGAGACGAGTGCACTGCTATTCGCAAGCTGCATCAAGTTTACGGTCCCATCTTGCGTGTCGGCCCCAATGATATTGACATCAGTGACCCTGATGCTATCGGTCCTGTATACGTCGAACGGGGTGGCTTTCAAAAGACCGCAAACTACAGCATGTTCCATGTCGACGGTCATGCGACTTTGTTCTCCTCCCGTACTCGCGAGGAGAGACTTCCTCGAGTAAAGGCAATTGCTCCTCTGTTCGCAACAGCCTCTATCCGGAAGGCTGGTCATGGCAGCGAAGGCGACGAAAAAGATCTTCAAAGCGTTGTGGATAGATTTACTGCATGTCTTGAGCGTGACGCTGAGCGCAGTCGATCAACTGGCCAACCTGTCAATGTACTTAATCTGGCTCGGTCTATGGCCCTGGATGCTGTCAGCACATACTTGTTTCACCAACCATACGGGGCGTTGGTAGAGACTGCTGACAAATCGATTAAAAAAGGCCAGTCACCCACAAACGGGGATATCGAAAAGCATGCCGTGATGTCTGCTTCTCCGTTTGTGGACGCTTTTGTTGGTGTTGGCGCTTTTTTTAACATTCATGTATGGGTTTCTGGCTGGGACATGAAGGTGATGGAGTGGATCGATCGTTTCACCGGCACCATGACTACCGGCACTACGGATGACTCCATGAAGAAAATGGACGATTACACGGCGCGCCTTGTGGAAACGGCTGTGCCCGGTAGCGGAAGCTACATGAGTCGCCTTCTCGCTGTCTCGGAAAGCAATAAAATCGGTATCGCTGGTTCTGACCAAGCCTGGCGAAAGCAGGTGCAAGCGGAGTGCAAAGATGTTTGCTTTGCTGGCACAGATTCGAGTGGCATGAACTTGGCAATGTTGTTATGGCAACTTGCAATGCACCCCGAAGTTTATCGACGGCTTCAGAGCGAGCTGCGAGACATGGTCTCCCAGCAAAAAGACGCCGATGTTACCACTAACCCCTTCCTACGTGCTGTCGTTCGTGAAAGCCTCCGTCTGTCCTGGGCAAATCCCATCCGTCTTCCTCGAAGTGTGCCCGAAAAGGGATGGTTGTTCAAAGGGCATTTTTTCCCAGCGGGCACATCGGTCGGTGTGGCATCATTCGAGCTTCACCAAGACGAAAACATCTTTCATCATCCTGCCGAATACATTCCCGATAGGTGGCTGCAGCCTACAGATCAGATGCTAACAAGCTTCTTTGCATTTGGTAAAGGTGGACGGGCGTGCATAGGTCAAAATCTAGGAATGGCTGAGCTGCACATGGCAGCTGCACGTATGGCTCAAAGTAATGTTCTCCACGGTGCAAAGCCAGTGCAAGGCCGCATCGCCATTCGAGAATGGTTCAATTCGCGTGTTGTGGGAGAAGAAATTCTGCTTCGTTGGTCTTAAGACGGCTTATTGATGACGCACAAATAGATTGAAGACGCACAAATAAATAAATTTTTATAGAAACTGGAGTTGAATACTCTTAACCGCATTTTCTGTGATAGGTTCAGCACATTCGGGCATAATTTTAATACTGGGGGCAGTGGTATGAACTCTCTGCGTCATCATGTCGTTCGGTTTCAGGCTTTTGTGAAATTGAAAAAGAAAGAGACACAGAATATTGATTAGATATATCTACGGGTTCGTAAGTTAAACTGCCCCCACCAAATGAAATTATGGGAGGACTTGCTCGAGATGTAAGAATCCCAAAAGCAAGGGTAGATGGAGCGTTGCAAAGATACGATGTTGCACGTTTACGACATAGATGAGTACTAAAGTGGCCATATCAAGCGAAGTATTTCATACTGATAAAACTAAAGTAAATAGGTAGCATAATTTACAGTCCCATCCCGTCTAGGTTGCGTTGTCGAATAAAAATGGCATGACTGCCAACAGCTTAAGAAGAAGTATCCACCTTTTTATCAACAATCTCGCGTGCCGATTCAAGGGCGTCGCCAACTTCATAGCCCTCGATGACGTCCTGGATTTTGACCATGCTTGCAGTTACTGCAGATGGGTCGAACATTGTATCAATCTCCTCAAGTGTTTTGCCACGAGTTTCGATCCAGTAAGCATACACAAATGCAACCTGGAGAACATCCCACACACCGTTTATCATGTAGGTCTTCCAGCCAATCTTATCGAGGGCGATAGGAAACGACATCGCAACCATCAAACCCACCCCATTAGATAGGAAGGTATACATACCCATTCCAACGGAGCGAATCGAGTAATTTAGAACCTCGGGCGGATAGAGCATAGCCAACGGTGTCCAACCAAAACTGTACGCGCCTTGGAAGAGGAAGATGCAAGCGACGGTAGCATAAATTCCAGACGTGTTCGCAGAGTTGCCATATACCTTGGTCAGAGCCCCAACTATAAAAATGAATACAGTCAAGGCGACAGAAGAATAAAGAGCCAGTGGACGACGGCCAAGTCGATCAAGCAGAAGTGTGCCACACACAGCCACGACGAGGCACCACGCGTTAAGAATAATATTCTGATGTCTTAGTGACTTGCTTCTTGTATATTTTGAGATGTAAAGGGTGCGCGGAAAATCTTACAATCTCAAGCTGCGTGGTGGAGTCGGTGATACCTGCGTTGTTGAGCATTGCTCCAAGGTAGAAGGTGATGATATTGTTTCCCGAAGCCATAGATATTATGGCTACCCCAGCTACAAGAAGGAGACGATGCCGACTCTGCTTTGTCTTGACAAGTTCAGTAACACTCGTCTTCTGGTTGGCAGCAGTCTCGGCCTTCAGCGTTTCGACAATTTCCTGATATGTGAGAAGAACAACGGGATCAACACGATCCCCGTTGGATTGCATTGCTGCAATAGAGTCAAGAGCCTCGTCGTGGCGGTCGCGGTAGATGAGCCAACGAGGGGACTCAGGAAGGAATGGAAGCACAAGTACGCCCAAAACCATGAAAAGAATTTGCAAGATGGAAGGGATACGCCAAGCCCAGGTGGATTCGATCTTAGCAGTACCATATGTGATGCCAGCAGAGAGCAGGCCGCCGATGTAGAAGAAATCCATGAAAATACCGAGACCAAGGCCGCGCCACTGCACAGGGAACATTTCCACAAGGTAAGTTGGACCACAGGCAAAAGTGGCACCATTGCCAATGCCGACGATAAATCTCGCCACGACAAACATAGCAATGTTTTGAGACGAAGACTGAAGAATGGCCCCCACCATGGTGATGGCAGCACTGATCCAAAGGGCAGTCTTACGGCCGACAATATCAGTCAGCTGCCCATAGAACAGACCAGCGACAGTACTGCCAGCCCAAGAGACGGCGGACTGAAGCGCCAACGTAGTAGTCGTCAGGCTGAAATAATCTGTGTATGAAGCCAATATATTCAACCCCGACCTTCTCAGTTAGTCAGTCTGTCATATCTTCGATACTTTAGCGGGGTACCAACATCATGGACGAATCGTAGCCAAGAGACTATTAATGTTAGCATACTTTGTACATTGGTGTGCCAAGGCCAAAATGTATAACATACAGTAGACAGGATGCCGGAGCACCATAGCACGAGCCACACGTTATACGTGGAGTTGCTCGTCACAAGCGTCTTGCCGAAAGCCATAGTTGCGTTACTCTGTCGTATGTCTTTTGTCTGAGATGTGCAAAAAGCAATATGCTCAAAAAGAGCCAACAGTATTCTTCTGATGCAGGTTGAACACAGTGACAGAATTGATAGCGGAATTGTCGCAATATATAGGAGAAAAAACATATGCCGCGAGGATGCAAATCTGCTGCATCGATACAAAACCATCATATTAGGCCTCGTGGTTGTGCTCTGATAACATTCTTAGCTTGACAATTCCAGCAATCTCAAATACGTATCTCTTGTCATGCTTCCCGGCACAATGAAACAGACTGCACGCACCTCAAAGATATGAAGAGAAATGCCGGAGAACTGCCGTGGGGCGGATATCCTTCAATCACAAAGAGGGTCTTAGCGCAACGTGGTGTGGGGAGTTTACTCGGGGCATTGTTCACTTAACCTTTTTAAGAAGTGAGATAAGGAAGCTTGATCGATTAGGCGTCAATTGATGTGATATTTGACACTTTGCGGACCTGCCGACGAGGTCCCTATCGTTGCAGCACATTTCATTTAAGACGAATGCGTCGGTCTAGCCGCCGTTCCCAGTTGAGCGATGCGGCGTTAACGCACCGGTACCGGACGTGGGGTCTTTTTCAATTAAGTTATAAAACACAAAGAAAATATCCTGTTAGGTGTATCGTTACAAGTAAAACCTGTAGCCAGCAGCAATTTATTTGTTCAAAGGTTTTCTATCACGGATCCCAAAGCACCACTCTACCTCGAAAACGACAAATATGAAGCCCACCGAGCCCTGGCCCATGTGGGCTGAATTTTCGCTGGAAACGGCTGAGTTGATGCCCGACAATGTCCAGTACAAGAAAGAGATTGTGGCAGAATACGGCGAGGAGGCTCTTCGTAAAAGTTGGCTGTCCGTCTGCAAGCAGCTCGAGGTCTTGTCGGCAGAGATGGCCGAAAAACAAACCGCAGCGATCCCAGAACTTACATATGAAGAGGGCCTCAACCCCAGTGATGAGTTGAGGGAAAAAATTCGCAAGGTTGGCTGTTTCGTCGTACGGGGCACCATCCCCAAGGAGACTGCTGATGGCTGGTTTGCGGACCTTGACAATTATGTCAAGGAAAATAAAGAGCATGTCAACGGTACGTTAAGTTATCATTTGTCGAGTTCGGAAACTGAATCACTAATTGATCTGACAACCCAGGATGGCCTGTAGAGTCTCCTTGCATTCTTCGCCTGTACTGGTCGCGAGCCCAGATTGAGTCGCGCACGCACCCACGTGCAATGGCTCTACATGAGTCGCTCAACAAGCTGTGGCATGATGACGATGACGAAGAAAAGAAATTTGCCGCCCCGCTTTCATATGCAGACGCCGCTCGCATCCGCCCTCCTGGAAACCCTTTCACCAGCCTCGGCCCTCACATTGACGCCGGGAGCTTGTGTCGCTGGGCCGATCCTACTTACCGCAAAGTTTATGATGCTATCTGGTCGGGAAATCCTGACAAGTACGATCCACTTGACCTCACGGTACGGAAGAAGGCAAATACGTCACTTTTCCCCGGAGGAGCTCATTCCTCAGTCCTTCGCCTGTGGCAGGGTTGGACAGCGTTGACTAAGGCTGGCGCTCGTGAGGGAAGTCTGATGCTGTATCCCGATGTCCGAACTGCCATTGCATACGTGCTGCTGCGGCCATTTTTTCAGCCGCCTCCGAACAAGTCCGACGTCATGGATGCCGAAAAATGGACTTTCGATGTCGAGGATGCTTGGTTTCCTGGCGTCTGGCGTGCGAACTCACAGGAACTTCGTCCCGAAGCTTTCCCTCATCTGAGAATGCATAACGGATTAGTCAATATTCCGACAATGTATCCAGGTGACACTATTTGGTGGCACTGCGACGTAAGTTCATCATGAAACGTGGTTTGCGGATGAAATTGACATACTAATCGATACCTAGATGTGCCACGCCGTTGAGTTGGACCATGAAGGTGAAGGAATCTCATCTGTGATTTATGTCGCCGCCACGCCCACAACACCTGAAAATCTCAAGTATGTCCAGAACCAGTCCAAGGCATTCCTCAATGGAGAGCCCCCGGCGGACTTCCTCGGTGGCTCTATAGAGCGTAACTTTAAAGGTTACCCTGGCTCCCGGGAGTTAATTCTCAATGGCAATGAAGGCTTACGGGCTATGGGAATCTCTGTTTAGTCGATCAGGTAGACACATCAGCCGAAACTTATGCCCAAGCAATTGCTATTTTGTTGTTGGCTTGTTTTTTTATCAGATACAGTTACATGTTTGGATGATTTTTATTTATTGAAATTTTCAAAAAACCACAAACCTAAACATAAACACCCGCGTCAATGACAATGACAATATTCACGCCGATGATGCTAATACTCTTCACTAAACCAAAGACTTGTTCCGCAACATCCTCGACAGTTGCAAAGCGTTTCAACTTGGTCTGATCCAACGTTGCTTGCTTCTGCTCCTTAGTAAAGCGTTCCGCCCACTCAGTCTCTAGGAGTCCAGGTGAAACCGAGATAACTCGAATATTAGGCCCGACCATGGAAACCAGACCGCGAACCATATGGATTTGTGCCGCTCTAGTTGCAGAATATGCGTGAGTTCAAATGTTAACCAACACTAGAACTGAATATATATTTCTATATACGCGTCATACCAACGAGCTGCCCATTCCATTTACACCAGCAAGTGATGCCGTTGTCACAGACGCCCCATCTTGCTTTGAAAGATGTTTTTCGGCGGCATGAAGAAGCCACACGTGGGATTTACATTCCTGACGAAAGCATGGTCCCAGTTATCATCGAAGGCATTCTCTCTTTGGTGATAACAATGTACTTCGCGGAGGGTTTGGAAGCAGCAGTGCCTAGCCCAACCGGCGGTGATGAGGACGACCGGCCTCGTATTGTGATTCATTGTATATGTCGTGTGATGTGTGTGAAAAAAGTAAATCTCCAGGCGAGGTATGGTCTATGCGATGTGTCAATTATTATTCTCAATTGTGATATCATTCCCTGAATGTAATTCGTTGTCTGCGCTGATAAGGCCAAAGGAGGTGGTGCGATCTGGTCGGTATATCCGACATGCGGTCGACTTGTTATATGGGACATCACACAACCGATTAATCGGGTCCAAACCAAATCATAGTCATCGGACGAACCGATATCCTCTCGCGCTTTGCGCATCTAGAAAGCTGTCATATTAGTGAACAACCATCTATACGTTGGAATGGATCAAAGTTATACCAAATATGAAAGCAATATTTATCCCGCTGAATTTACATGTCCCGCTTTATTCTTGATCTGATATTCCGCATAGCAAGGGTATGCCTGAGATCCCGGGTGCAGTTGCTATTTTTGGACGTCTTCTAGAGCTGGGCGAGGACCATACCACAACCTGTGAGAAGTGGTGGCGTCAGTACGGCCACTCAGTGTTTCATTTCAAGCTTGGAAACACACGCGCCGTTGTTAACGATTATTTAAAATATAAGCTTATATGATTGAGTATTTATGCCCGCATTGTATATAATCTTCCCACCCATCACCTCCGTTAATGTGTTAGCTGTTGTTTTACCGTTACACTGTCTTACTGTTCTTATTCGAACAAGACCCCGTCCCTAGCCTGATCACTTAGCAGAGACCCTCTCCCTTGGGAAGTGCCTTTGTAACAGTTTGCTAGTATGGTAACGGTTGGGTTCGGACCCAATCCGTCTTTAAAAGCCACGCCATTCCGTCCAGGGACTTCTCGCGGATCTCGTTAGTATGCGATTGGATGAGAGGCAGCGAGACCCAGCCGATATGGCCATAGCCGTCAAGCACATCGATTCTAGTCTCGGCAATGGCCTCCTCACGTAGCACGCGCTCGTAGATGACCGCATCGTCGCGCAGAACATCCAGTGCGCCGCCGTGTACGTAGACACGTGGCGGGTGAAATGCTCTCATGCTAGCAAGGTCTAGATTGAGGGGAGAATACCAAGGCGACCGGACGTCCGTCTGGAGCCGGGCCAGTGACGCTTCGAGACCGGCAGCGTCGATAATGGGGGCATTGGCGTTCTCCTCTCGCGAACGAAACGCAGGCACATACTTGGCCGCAAGCATGTCTCGGTGCACAAGGTGCGGCAGCGAGACAAAGAGCCCGGTGATGGGCGAGATTATGGAAAGCATGCCCTGCATCGGCACCGTCTGCCCCGACCGGGCCGCCGCAGCGATCCCGGCCACGACGGCCGCGAGGCTGGCGCCTGCACTGCATCCGGCCAGCACAAAGCCGGAGGACGGATCGAAGTAGACATTTTCACCATGCAGCGGACCGCTTGCCAGATTGTGCGGCTCCGACAGCCATGCCACCACCTCCCATGCGCTTTGCATCGGGGCCGGGAACGGGTGCTCGGGCGCCAGCTTGTAGGAGGGGCAGACCACAATGGCGCCGAAACGCGAAGCAAACGCGCGCCCGGGCGAGAGGCCGAAACGCGGAGTACCCATGGAAAATCCGCCACCATGAAAGTATACAATGAGAGGACACTTTGTCGCCGCGCGTGCCACCGGCCGAATCACGATGGCTTTGCTGATGAAACCATCGGGAAGGTGTATGTCAAAAGTCGACTCGCGCAGGTCGGCGGGGCAAGGACCAAGCGTCGTAATATCAGCGTCCTCCAAGGCTTCTATTTTCTTGCGGGAATCATCGATCCCCTCTGGCGTGTTGTCGCTGGGCGCGGTAGCTTCTGCCATTGTTGAGTGAAAACAAGAGTTTGGTTGCCGAGTTGACTTGGCCTGGGCAAAAGAAGTTTAGGACATTGGGGGACAGCTCCTGAGTTTATATAGAAAATAATCTGCCCTTATGTGGCTTCGTCTGGGACAGTTTTCTCTTTGACTAGGGGTGGCCTGCCGCTGCCAAATGACAGTTTTATTTACTACGTACTGTCGTATAAGAGTATTGTGTGATGTATTAGATATCATCTTGCTGCCGAAAGCCTGCACTAAAGCAAGCCATTGTCTCAAATTACGCACGAACCAATGAGATTGCGCTTCTGGCCCCACTACATTCAGGCACAGCTCGTTTGTTGCGCACTACCTAGTGTCGGAAGGAGCCACCAAATATGCAGGGAGGCCTGAGGAACGAAGAGTGGAAATGGACCAAATGAGGTTAGCCTAAAATCGCGCACTAAATAGGTTGCATTCCGGGGACGAATCTACGTGAATAGGCGCCCTAGATATTTGGCTCTACCGCCTATTTTTCTGCTTCGCACATAGTCATATATACATTTTCTCCCACATCACCACACAAAACGCCCAAGATGCCGACAGTTCCAGACTGTGAGTGAAGTATGGGATACTCATCTCTTACGCTACAGATACCGACCTGCATACTTTTTCAAGGGCGGGAGACTCTTGAGAGAAGCCATGGAGGAAGACCCGCCGGCCTCAAAGAAACCCCGTTTGGGCGCCAGAGGGCAGCGCAAGGTCAAAAGCGGATGCCAAACCTGCAAGTATGATTTCTACACATGTTGATGGCTGCGAGGCGGAACTTTCCATTGGCGTCGAGACCAACATATCGCAGGATCAGACACAAACTATGCGACGAAGCGCGGCCATCCTGCTCACCGTGCAGCAGCACTGGCCGCCGATGCGATTTCGCCATAACTTTCCATCGCCGGCTCATGCACGATACGCAAATTTTACCCCCTGCTCCCTTACTTGCGATGCAGGTAACCCTACGGCATCCCTTGTCGGATCTTCCGGATCACATGGCCAACTTGTGCGTTGAAGAACTGGCCCTATTTGACTTTTTCCGGCTTGTGTGCGCCAAGGATTTCGCCCTGTGCTTTGAGAGTGCCCCGTGGGAGGCACTCGTCCTTCAGTACACCCGTACCGAGCCAGCCATCTACCATGCTGCCCTCTCCATTGGTGCACTTACCAGGAGCAATTATCACCCTACTGTGTCATGGAATGCTCCGCGGCATAGTACCGAAACAGTTTCTGAATTTTGTCTTTCGCAGTACAACTTGGCTATACGCACCCTCAACAGCCGTCTAGACAGCTCTGTGGAGAGCATTGAGCTGGCTATGATTGCCAGTGTCCTGTTTGTGTATATCGAAGGGTTTCAAGGATACACGGCGCTAATGGAGATGCATCTTCGCGGCGGTTTAGCTCTTTCGGAAAGCTTGAGACCTGGCTCAGGACATCTTGCGTCGGCGCTGTGGCAGCTCCAGCAGCAAGTCCGCCACATGAAACAAATCGACTCTCTCTGACCATTGTACGGTTTATTTTCTGTCTTCGTGATGCTTAGGAAAGTGACAACTTTAGCTTGGCTAGGACACAGAGTGAGGGCTACTTTGAAGAACCCTCGTGTACAGACTAGCGACAAAGAGGGGGTACGGTAATTGCCAGCAATGGTGCGTGCAGCTGTGATCCGGTAGTGTTGCGCTCACCCACGCTGTCCTGCAGCTGCGTCTTCGGCCGCTTCTACGTGTACTTCCACCCCGGCGCCAGTTCATAAAAACACAAGCCTCATAATGTCCTCGGCGTCTAGTTAGTACAGAGTCTTCAGCCGTTCCACCGCCAGTACGTTGCTAACGCAAGTGGCTTCTCCATTAGATAGACATTGTTTCTATTCGGTAGTTATTAGGCAGCTGCTGCTTTATGCAGACAGCAGCTCCTTGCTGTCTCATACAGCAGGCCGGTGTTACCTTCTATTAGTCTTTTAGGACTTGTAGTCTACTTAATAGGTAATTAGTTGTTCTCATTTATTTGGAATAGAAACTTACGGGCCTTGTGTATCGCCCGCCGTTTTCAGCGGCTTTCTTTTTAGGAAACGGCGGCCGCCTAATTGCCTCACGCTGCCAGTCCCGACGACCGGTAGCGGTCCGTTGAGAACATGCGGAACAGCACGGAGGGGAAAAGGAGATCGTTTTAGGGTGCCTTGAGTATGGCCGTGAAAAAAAAGGATAGATGCAGTCTGTACTTGCCCTGGTTTTCCTGGGCTGTGGCGGGAGGTGTCATAAAAGGCTCTAACCATAAGATTCGGAGGCGAGGGTACAGTGAGTATGTGTAGCAGACACGCAGAAGCTGGAGAGAACATTTAATTCATTTCTGATGGTGCTGTCGGGGGGGGGGGGGGGGGGGGGGGGGGGGGGGGGGGGGGGGGGGGGGGGGGGGGGGGGGGGGGGGGGGGGGGGG
>WNYC01000128.1:10932-32664 GCA_021396375.1 Sporothrix mexicana | reverse complement strand
TATCCAAAGAGAGAGACAGAGAGACAAATAAAAAAAAAAAAAAAAAAAAAAAAAAAAAAAAAAAAAAAAAAAAAAAAAAAAAAAACATACGCACACATACAAAATACACATTACTTCCTGGACATCCGGACACAGAACTTGAAGTGGTACTTTTCTCTGTATATGACTTTTACATCTGCTTATTATGGCTGCAGATCGCCTTTATGATTCTAGAAATACACCCATGCGCATATACACTGCCTCTGCGTGCTTCTCCCCACTTCCTGCTGCCTGGAACCTATCCGTCATTGTCCTTGTCGACGACGTCAGGGAACACCTCTCCAAACTCCAGCCCGCCTTCAAGGCCGTAGACCTGCACTGGCCGGT
Organism: Sporothrix mexicana; assembly: GCA_021396375.1. Classification (NCBI taxonomy): domain Eukaryota; kingdom Fungi; phylum Ascomycota; class Sordariomycetes; order Ophiostomatales; family Ophiostomataceae; genus Sporothrix; species Sporothrix mexicana. The sequence goes on along the minus strand of WNYC01000128.1, from coordinate 32,298 downwards.
TTCGCATGCGGATATTTTCAGACTTGCGGAACCGGCGGCCCCTGGCACTCAGGGCATACAGCTTCTTCATAAACTCACGGTTGAAAGCCGCCTTGCCCGATCTTCTGTCGTCGATTCCACTGGCTCCTTTTGCGTCCTTGCCGTCCCTGCCGTCCTTGCCGTCCTTGCCGTCCTTGCCGTCCTTGCCGTCCTTATCGTCTTTGCTGTCCTTGCTCAACAGGTCCTTGCGCCGCTTCTTGAGCATTTGGTACAGAGTTCGCGCCCGCTTCTCTTCGATCTCTTGAATGGCGTACTCGACAGTCCACGAGTCGGAATTGTTGAACTTATCCGGCCGCACCACATAGCGCCCGTTGACTTTGTTGCGAATCGTCATGATCATGCCGAGAATCTCGGGCTCGGCATCTTCTGGTGGCGACGAGGTCTCGCTGCCGGATGGAGTTGTTGCTTTGGATGAGAACTTGCCCTCTTTGGAGCTAGCCATCATCGCCGACAAGATTCGCTCGAAGCGCTTGTTCTTGGGGGCATCGAGTTCGGCAATTCCGTTATTGTAGTTGAAGGACATGAGCGATTCCGAGCCTGTGCCGCTGTTATCTTCCTTGTCCTTTCCGGCTGCCTGACCCTCGGGCGCATCATTGCCACCGGCCGCAGCATCGCGGGCTTGGACAGCCTCAACCTTTGCGGCAAGTTTAATGATGAGGTCTTTGAGAGAGAGCGTTTCCGAAGGCGATGGTGGTGGTGGCGATGACTGTAGGGCAGATACTTCTTTTGCGTCGTTGCTGGATGCCTCGTTAGCCTCCAAGTTGCTGTCGCCGTCCTCGTCAACAATGGACGTGTTCTGATCGGAAGTCAATGACTCGGCATCTGCGCCTTCGGTGGCCGTGGCAGGAGGTTCTGTCTCTGCCTTTGTCTCTCTTTCTGTCAATCTCACTGTCTCTGTCTCATCATCTTCTGCTTCTACGTCTGACTTGGCCACACGTTCAGTTATCCCAAGGTCGGTGTTCTCCCCAGGCACAGCCTCGGCGTCGGCGTCGGCTTCTTCTAATGCTTCCGCTTCGGCTGTCGTTTCGACGTCTTCCTGTCCCTTAAGAATTGTCTCGGCCACTGCCTCCGTATCGGTTCGCGTAATCGCCTCGAGCAACGCATCCACATATGCGCGCGTCTCTTCGGGCGACCGTCCGCGCAGCAGGCCGCTCTGCTCGAGGGCATCCTCGATCGTGTCGCGCACTGACTCAATGCCCTGTTCTTCATTTTCCACCGTCTCCTCAACCTTCTGGCGCATCGTCTCCCATACATCCGCACTGTAGCTGTCCTCGTCATAGCCATCCTCTTGCTCCTCGTCCTCCTCGCGCTCCTTGGCTTCCACCTCTGCATCGTCGGTCTCGTCGGCCTCCCGTGGCGCCATGCCTAAGATATTGCGTTCAAATGCCTCGACTGACGCTTTGCCTGCGTCCTGGACTTCGGCAATCTCCCCGGGTGTAACAGGTGTCGCAAATATATACATGAATGGTGCAGCCTCCGATGGCCGTGCCTCAACATGGATCCGCAGTGACCGGCCCGGGAACCGCTCCGTGGCCTTGTTTAGCACCACATTCAATAGGTGCAGACTCAGCTTAAACTCCCGGTCACCCAGCGCCGTGTCATCGGTGCCATGCAATGCAATGTCCATCTCATTGATGCTGATGTACTGGAAGCCAAAGATGCGCTGCGTGTTGTGGAAGGCGACATAAATGCCGTCCATGCGGCCCATGCGCACCTGCAGCGAGTATTTGAGGAACGCCGAGCGGATCATGTCAAAGTACTCGCGTTCAAACGACTCCCATTGACCGAACCGGTTCCGGATCTCGTAGCCTAGTCCCCGCTGAAAATCCTGAGCGTCCATGCGGATGGATACCACGGCGCGTGTCTTGAGATCGAACATTCCCGTCCCTGGCAGCCGCGGGTCGTATGCGTCAAGCTGCGAGCGCATCATGAAGTCGCCAAACGTTGTGTAGTGGAACGATTCCGGGTCATTACGCTCTTCATCCGTCAGCTCATGAGACCGCGTGACCCGGTACTTTTCAAAATCCTCCTTGGACAGCGTCAACAGCTTCTCCATCGACTTTCCGAGCATGCTCAAGATGCTGGCAGTGTCGAATTCTTTGTCTGCGTCGATGGCGTAGGTACCATCCCTATAGTGTAGGAATGTTGCAGCGGGTCCGCGCGTGATGCGCGTGAAGTTCATTGACTCTGGCGTGAAGGAGCGTGAAACGTGTGCCGCATTGATTGGCCGCCAGCCGCTCAGCAGGAAATGAAAATGCGAGAGCATGCTCGTCATGCTCGATGTGGACCCCGAATACTTCATTTTGTGCTTCGCTGCCATAGAGATAAGGGTTGAATCTTTCGAGGAGGTGACGTATTGCTTGAGCGCGTTAAAATCAAACTCTTGCAGGGGCATGATGCTCGCCAGATACGGATCGAAATTGAACACGCGGGACCGCGGGTCTTGCAGATGATACACGCCGGGGTTGAACAGTGCCCGGTCAAGGCCGTAGTGCAGTCGTGGCACTGGCCGCCGGTTTTCTTCGACGGGCGATAAAACCAACTTTTTCGACTCAACCCTGTTGACCTTGTACGGTGACTTGTTCCCAGGGACTAGGCCAGCTGGCTTGGGCTTCTTCTTCGGTAGCGGCGCCTTTTTAGTTGAAACAGCAGCTGGTTTTATAGTCGAAAATGGGGTGTCGGGTCCCGGCGCAGCGTTATCCCTTGCCTCTTTGGACGATACAACCGTTTCGTCTGGCGTTGTTGGTGCCACAGTTATCGGTGCCACCGGTGCCAGCGCCGCCTTCTCAGCCATCTTTTTCGGTGGCTTCTTTTTTGCATGCTTGTTCAGCTTGGCCTCCGATGGGTCGTCTTTAGACACCGGTTCCGTTGTCTGGGCCTGCCCTTCCTGCAATTGCTGTGGATGCCGCGACCCTTGTGTGCTTAGGACAGCCTTGAGTAGGTGTAGCGCATTCGTCAGCATTTTGACCTGCTCTTGTGCGTCCTTTGCTGCCTCAATAGCCGCCTGCTTTTCTTCCGGTGTGCCGCCCAAGGCCGGGCCCCCTTGCTTTGTAGTCCTGCCAGAGGTCGCTAAAGCAGCCTTCTTTCCGACTTCCTTGGCTGATGCCACGGCGGTCTTCAATGTCTCTTCAGTTGCCACACCTGTCGCAATTGCCGCCTGCTCGGCCAGCCGGCCCTGGGCGGTCTCCAGCTTCTTGAGCACCTCCAGTGTCTCACGCCACAGTTTAAGCTGTGTTTGGCTTGCTTGATGTGCAGTAGCTCCGTTGAGCGCCGCCTTTGAGCTACCCTTGCTTCCTTTCATAGCCTTCCGGCCACCCGTATGGGCACCGGGGCCAGTGCCATTGGGCCTGTTGGCGTTGGCGTTTGAGGACTTTCTTCGTCCTGGCGAGGAGGCATCATTTGTATTTCCCGCAGCGACCGGCGAGCGCGCGGTAGATATTTCGGTAGCGGTATTGGCTGTGGCAGGGGCGGTGGAGTCGGAGGCTTCTCGTGTGTAGTTCCGCGAAGGCTGCTGCAGCGAGCTGTGCAATGTGACCCAAGACACAGGCGTCGGCCGTTTAAAGACCGTCAAGCATGCTGTGCAAACATGTGCCGACTGGACCCGGCCAAGCCGGGTGCCTCGTGCCAATTGATGCATTTAGGGCGACGGTGAAAGGGATTGGGGAGAAAAACGAACTGGGCCGTAGGCTTGGCCAATTTCGGCGACTCGGTCGAAGTTTTGGCGCGGAGGGTAAAAAGGAAGACAAAATTCGTCGTGAGGTTCAGAGCCTTGTCTTCAAGATCAGATCAATAGTACGACGTAGCGAGAGACTAACTTTTTTTTTAGTTCCTTCGATAGCACTAGGTGCCACGCGCCTTCCCGACTTTGATAAGATAGCGGCTACCCCGGTACTCTCATATCTGGATAATGCAAGTATGCAGTATATATGGCTCACTTGAAAATCTCATCTGATCTCGACTACGAAGTTTTTCTTTTTCTTCTTTCTGTACAAATCTTGCTAAAATGGTCTTCAAATTTATTGTTGTCGGTAAGACTAAAACTATTGTTTAATTACGTCTCGCGTGTCTCCTTGTCCTCTATTTTTTTTTTTTTTTTTTTTTTTTTTTTTTTTTTTCTCTCCTTTTCTTTTAGAAGATCTAATGGTAGATAGCCCGGACACAGGAAAGAGGAAAACTTAAGAGCCAGACCATACTCATGCGCTGTTTCCACCTTCCACGCTCATTGGAGACCGCATTTAACACTACAGGTTACTTCATCCACCTTCTTTATGAACTATATTTCGACTAAAACCCCTGTTATTGCTCCCATCGCCGCCCAACTACCCTTTAGATATTTTTGCTAGTAATGCGAAATGCAAGCTCCTCCCGTGTGAAAAATTTGCCCGTTATGCCATAAAACAGTTTCTGTATCGCAGTCCACCGCTCGACCGAGGGATCAGGCTTGATATGCTCATCTATCCACCTCGCTATGGACTGATCTTTCGCTGTCCAAGGCTCGGGGGCATCGTTGCTTCCTTGGTCGTTGTTGCCCTTGTTGTTGCCCTGGTTGCTGCTCTTGCTCTGCCCAGAGATGTTGCTAGTGTGTTTGATTTTGGCCTTATCTTTGTCACCCATACCAGTGTCGCCTTGGCCATTCTCAGGACTCCATCCAGAGCCGCCCGTGTTGTTGGTATCTTTGTTGCTATCTGCATCGTTGTTGAAGCCATCCCAAGGGTCTTTATAGCCACCACCGCCACCGCTGTTCTCAGATGATTTCCCCCAACTGTCGTTAACTGCGCGAGCGTTGTCCCAGCCATTGCTGGAATCGTTGTTCCAACTAGTGCCCCAGTTGTCGTTGCTGTGGCTCGCATCATTGTTGTTTATATCGTTGTTGCCCGCGTCGTTTGCCCAGTGATCGACGCCATTCGTACCGTCACACCAGCCTGTCGCACCATTGCTGTTGCCCCAGCTATCAGTGTTGCCAGAGTTGCCATTTTCTTTTTTCATGCTCGACATGTTCGTTTTATCCCATGAAACCTTTTTCTTGCCGGACTTGTTTCTACTATCATCCGCAGTGCCCCATCCTGCACCACCGTTGTTCGTGGTGTCCTGTGAGTTGCCGACTTTGTCATTGCCCCAGCCGTTCCCCGTATTGTTGTTGGCCCCTGAGCAAGTGTCGTTGTTGCCCCCGGCGTGCGAATCTCCTTCGTTGTTGTTTCCAGTGCCCCAGTTGCTCCAGTCGAATTCGCCACCGGCATTGCTGTTTGCGTCACTGTTTCCATTTGCAACATTGTTTTCCGCAACAGAGACGGATCCCCAGGCCTCTCCTTTGTCGATGCCTTTATTGCTGCCCTCCCCTTGATTTTTACCACTACTGGTGGCCCAACCCCAATTGTCCTTGCCCTTTCCCTTCTCCGAACTCTTTCCCCAGGCATCACAGTCAGACGTGTTGTTGTTGTCGTTGATCTTGTTGGAACCGCAGGTGTCTTCATTTGAAGCAACGCCATCACCCCACCCGGCGCCCCATCCGCCGCCTTGGGAGACGTTTGCAGTCCACTGGCCAAAGCCTGAGTCGTCATTACAGCTTTGCCAGCTTTGCGACTTTGGCTTTTGACTGTGAGACTGTGATTTGCCGCTTCTGTTTTTGGGATGGCGGTGTAGTTTGGATGTGGGCAGCTGATTCCAGCTGTCAGCAGGTTGCGGCATATGGAAATCCGATGACCAGTGCGACGGAGCGCTCGAATGGGCTGGAGGATCGTGTGGCAAAGAATCGCGCGGCCAATGTATGTCCTGCCGCGTGTAGGTATAAAAATGACCGTCCTGGTCCCAATAAACTGGCTCATCGCGCCGGGTTATTTTATCGGCGAGGCTTGAGATCGCGGTAAAAATAGCTGCGCCCTCCAGGTGTCCGTTTGACCTGTTTGGGTAAGACAAATTACCCGTGCTAGATATGCCATTACTATTTGAGTGAGCGCCCCCATCACCTGGGGTGGGCCCTTCGCTTGCTGGGAGAGCAGGAAGGCTGGATTTACCCTCTGGTGTGCAGCTTTCTCCCCCATGGCCATTTTCTCCATGCTCTTTGGCATAGCGAACAGACCGCACACTGGCCTCACGGGTTCCTTGGCCATCATCATGTAAGTTTGACATGACTTGAGCTTGGTGCCCACACGATGAGCAGCGGACAGTAGATTCGTGGCGTTCTCGTCTCATCGCCCTTTCTCTCCTCTTCTTCCTGAACCGATATGCGTGATCACGGTATCTGAGTTCCTCGTTTCTGCAATGGTGACTATCGCGGCCATCCGCATTGGCACGTGCATCAGAGTGGCGATTGATTTTGCTGTGGTACAGTTTCTCAGCAAGGCGACTGATTTCACAATCGACGTTACTACCAATGCTGCCAGTACTGTCGCTGCTTTCGCTGCTTCCCCCATCACTGTCTTCATCGCTGTAGACTCTAGGATTTGTCTTTGGCCGACCCCTGCGCCCGTATCTCTTACGGCTTTTGGTCTTGGCCTTGTTCTTTTTGTTGGCCGTCTCCAAATTGTGTTCCGATTCTCCCTTCACGTCCGTCTCGTCCTCCTTGCTTTGCTTTATATTGGCTACTGCAAGAGTTTGGGCTGGGTTCTTGAGGTCCACATTTATGCCCGTGTAGCCTAACCCATCCATAGATTTTTTGAGAGTGATGACCATACACGTCTTTGAGTCTGTGATTTCCATAGGAACAACCACGGCAGCGCTTTCGGGTTGGTTGTCGTTTGGCGGAGGTTGTTGCTGCTGTACTTGTTGCATTCCTTGCGGAACGGGCTGGGCTTTTTGAGCAATCTGATCCAGTTGAAAATTCTGTGCAGGTTGGGCTTCTTCCAAAGCTTGTTGGTTCTCACGATCCTGTTGTCTCTGCTTTTCATGCTGGACTTCCATGACTTGAACCAGCTTCTCGGCCTGCTCTTTCATCTCTCTTTCTCTTTCCTTGCGCCTCCTCTCCTCACGTTTTCTCTGCTTTCGCTTTGGGTCCACGAGCAACGGCCCACCCTATAGGATGTTGAACGGTTCGAAGCGCAAGTCCTTCGGGTCAGCCTTGCTGAGGTCAATGACGCTTCGAGGCATGGCTTATGGATTGCGGATGGCCGCAGCACCGAGAATATGGTAGGATTGGTACGCCTTTTCGGATACGCGTGCTTGTGACTGAAGGGAAAATGTGACTGTAGAAAGAGAGCCCATGACACGAAGCCCGAGAAGTGAAGTCGGACTGGAGCTGTCGAGTGAAAAACCGCGCGTGTAAGGAGGTGAGTAAGAGAAGCAGATAATTAATAACGTATAAAGTGTGCCACTTGAGCTGGGCCACCTGGCTCGTGACCCAAAAAGAGGTGACAAAAATGGAACCAGAGTTGAATTTAGACAAAAATAAACAAAAGGAAATTTGCGTTGGGTTAGCGAATGAGGCAGGAGCGCCTAGATACGGTGGGTACGTGAATGCAGGTGGCAAGAAAGCTTTATTGGGAGGATTAGTAGTTGTCACAATTGCTAATAGCCCATGACAAGCAGCCTAACTTGCAGACAGACAAGACCAAAATTAAGAGGCATTCTTCACTCTTACAAAAAAATACGCAGGGATACGCTGGGATCTATTGCGGTTCGATGGCGAGCCGACTGAAAGATAATATAGATTGGAGACAAAAGTCCAGCATCGACCAAAAAGATCAAAAAGAAACCAAATCACCGGTACTGGGAATCGAACCCAGAGCTCGAGAATGAGAATCTCGAATGTTAGCCGTTACACCATACCGGTTTGCTGCGACGAGACAAGCCTGCTGTCCATCTTTGTTCTGTGGGAAATATGAGCTTCTATCCTTCAAAAAAACGGTCTTTTGGTTGTGGAAAGTCCGTCAAACAAGGAAAGAGAGGCGCGATTGGGCGTTGGGGAAGGTGCGATTGAGGCCTCATGATGTTGTTGATGGATTGGGAAAATGCGATGCACCCAATTGAGGAAACCCCAACACGACGCTAGGAACACAAAGCGGATGTCCTCTGGCCAATCATATGTGTGGACAAATCGGCTTTTTCCAACTGCCATGGAGACTGACTGGTCTCTAGTGTAATAATACTTCGTACTCCGTAATCATCAGTCCATCATAATCACCAGCTACTGCGAGCTTGTGTACAGTTCGACACGACACACTTTCATTTTGTCCGCTAGAAAAGGACTCATTTTTTGAATTCGTACATTAGGTTCCCATGCCTAGAACAAAACAATCAAAAGTTTCCAAATCTATCAAAAGCGGGGGAGGCAGCGGCCTCGGCTACATTACTGAAAATACAGACTGTCATTTGCCCACAATCGCATTCGGACTTCTGACAGATCTACGGGACTTCGGGGCGGACACAGATCGAACGATCTAGACTGAGGAGCACGATCACAAGAATCAAGACTACAACGCAGGCTGATTCTGTTCTATAGTTGCGAGGTTGCCGTATTGTTGTCTACTAGATGCGAATTGATCTATTTAGGTGCCGACCGATGGTTACAAGAAGGATTCAAAAAAGAAGCTTGTGAGATCTATAGAAATAGAACCAAACGTATCAAGCGCAAGTCATTCCGCATCAACCTCGTTTGCTTCTTTTCGGCACATTGTCTCTTGTGCAGTCAAAAGTACGCAGTACATTCCAGTTGTTGCCTGCCCTAGTGAACCTGGAAGCTAGGCTGGATGCTCAGAAAATGCTTTGTTTGGCGTCGTGGTATGACCTTGGATCGTATTGTAATATGTGCACATGCGATCCCGGTGGAGAATGGGCTAGAATGACAAGATGGCGCCGATTGTCGACAAGTCGGGTATGACGTCATGACATCTTTGAGATCGCGATCAGACAACGTCTTTGCTGGTGAAAGTGCTCCACTACTGATAGTTTGCATTGGCCTTACCAGGCCCCGCATGTTCCAGACCTCACTAGGAGCAAGCAGTACAGAGTAAGTCGTACTAATTTCATACTTCGTTAGCTCGGTTGCTGCCAACGAAAGGGGCGAAGAAAGCCCAACAGGACCTAGGGCTACACAGTACGGAGTACTACGGAGTACTTTGTAGTACAACCGTTGTCGTCATAGCCCTTTATATAGCGGACCAATCAGCACCTGCTTTGTTCACACTTGCCTGTTCGACAAAGAGAAGGCGTTCTGCAACTGCCAAAAAGGGACCATCTTTCGTGCTATTCTGTCTGTCTATTTCAAGCTTGTTCCAGGTCATTCGCTATTATGTGGGACAAAACTGCACGTATGTCATATGTGGGCTCGGCGGGGTACCTAATCTGGAGGTATTCGCCCTCAACCTTGTTTCAACAACTGCGGATGGTAAAGGTGATCCATGGGCTTTGTGCGCCTTCTGTCATGGCTGCACACTGCTAGAGCTTCGGCAAGAGCCCTTTACGTCATGCTCAATGTGCTCCTTCCTCCTCGGCTTTCATTTCCTCCACTTGCTGTACTGGGCACATGGAGCCAATGCCTGCTCGGAGGCTTCCCTCTTCCCTTAAGGTGGCTCTCCATGACGTAGGGCATGTTTGCCCACTTCACTCAATGGGAAGCTCCCTTCAGAGCTCTCTTCTTGTGGTGGGTAAAGAGAGGGAATTGTTGTATAAAAGGACCTTGTTCTCGCGACCCCATCCCGGCTTTCTCTTCTCCTTTTCCATCATCAACCATAATCCCCAACCATCTAACACTACCGACCAAACAACTCAACACAAATTTTTTTTGGCTTTCACGCAACCAACACAACAATCAAAATGGATACCATCAAGCAGGCCGGCAACTTCGTCTCTGACAAGATCAACGCTGCCACTTCGGACGCATCTCACGAGGCCAACAAGAACATTGCCAAGGACAGCAACCAGAGCATCGGCGACCGGTATGTTGCTTCATCTCCCATTTTCTCACCTTGATCCGCCTACTGTTTGTAATTACAATATACTGACAACCACATAGCCTCCAGGGCGCCGGCAACGCCATCAAGGACAAGACCGACCAGAAGGGCTACGAGGCTTCGGCTGAGGCCAACAAGCAGCAGGCTACCCACTAAATGTCTCTGCAACATGATTAGTCCGCCTGTGTGACCGTTCATCCTCCGCCTACGGGCGGGTTTGAATTGGCTCCCAAGTCAGGACCGAGAACAACTTGCTATTGCTTTCGGCGTACGGATATTCATTTCTCACCAAGAGATTTGGTGACTGCCGTTTCTCTGCATCGGTGGTCTGCCCGGGCCGAAGATTTTCTTTCGAGGCAACGACTCTAAGATACCATGTAGCCAATAAATTATTTAACAACCATTGACGATCTATATTCCCGTACAGTGAGATGTTTGTATCTTGTTGGTTTATGTCTGCTTTTGCGTGCGTATTATCGGATCCCAATAAGGGGCAAATCGTGTCATACCCCAAGCGTTTTGGCAAAAATGACTACAGCAAGGGAAAACGGGATAATGTAATTTCCGCGGTCACCACAGGCCCGATTTGCGGCCAACAGTAAGGGCTAGGACGCTGGACGATAGTTTCTTTTCGACGGCATACGGGTTTTGTACGACGGCATCTCCGTAAATGATTCCAGTATACGGAGTTTTCGTTGGCGATTGTAAAGTTCGGAGTCTTTTTGGGCTGGTGATACGGGGGAGCGGCTGTCCCCCCAAAACTCCGTGCCACGAGAAGTACATGTACAGTTTTTTTGGTGGCGCTCCGTTATGCCATCGGGGAAAATGTAGTACGAGGCACCAAGGCACCAAAACCGACCTCCTAGGAGTTCAGAGGCCCCACACATTAATTACAGATCCTTCAGGACAGCCAGTGCGAATGTGAATTAAAAAATCCCAGAATGGTAGTGAGCGGCTGAGTGGCAGGTATCGTATACGACGCGATGGAGTATTTAAACAATTGTTCTCTCCGCGTTGCCATTCGAAAACTTCCCTTCTTCCGGAAGCAGCCTCAGAACAAACGCCATTCCATCGATCGAAACTTTCCTTATCTACAGAGTAGTCCGTAGTAAGGAGACTCGTTACGTTCTGTGCTCGGTGCCTCGCCCCCGACGCTAATACACACGGGATCTCGTTTACCAACCACCTGTCACCTCCTTCCTTCACACAGACAGAAAAATGGCTTCCGCTGCTGCGTCTGCCGGTTCGCTGCCGCCCGATTTGTTTGACACCACAACGCTCGTGTCTCTCGCGGCCACCCTTGCGTTCCTGGGCGCCGGTTATGTCGCGTCGCGCAAGTTTCTGCCGGAGAATGCCAAGACTAGCACGCGTGTGCTCTTCATCTGGCACGCCTTTGATGCGCTCATCCATCTGATCCTCGAGGCCAGCTTCCTTTACCACTGCTTCTTCAGCTGGATTCCTGTGTCATCCGTCTCGGCCGAGGACCTTGCCAGCAACCGCTTCTACATGCCCCAGCCGTCACCGTTCCTGGGCCGCCCCGACCGCATCTATGGCTCCCAGGCCGGCGCCATCCACGGCAACCCTTTGGCCAAGCTGTGGATGGTCTATGCGCGTGCCGACCGTCGCTGGGGTGGCCCGGACTTGGCCGTCATCAGCTTGGAGCTCCTGACTGTGCTTGTCGTCGGACCCATGGCTGTGTGGATCTGCTACGAAATGGCAATGCGCCGTAGCCGCGTCAACGTGCTGATGATTATTGTTGCAACGGCCGAGCTCTACGGTGGCTTCATCACCTTCTGCCCCGAATGGCTCGTACTCAACGACAACCTCGACTGTTCCAACTTCATGTACAAGTGGGTGTACCTGGTCTTCTTCAACACTCTATGGGTTTGGCTGCCACTGTACGCCCTGTACGTATCCATCAGCGAGATCCAGGATGCGTTTGCTGTCCGCGACGCTGTTTCCAAGGGCAAGAAGTCCAAATAAGCCACCCTCCCCCCGGGTCGGAATGGCGACGGTGCCAGTCAACGGCGGCGTGCAGTTGGGACGCGAGAGAAGAGCCTTCAAGAATGATGTAGAAGAGCGGGGAACTCGGCAGTGTCGGAATTGGCTGATACCCAGAGGATGGATTTGTGAATGGGTGCGGTGGCGATGGACATGAACTTTTTTTGGTCTTTTGTCTGGCGGTTCGTTCTGAACTCACACGTCTTGCCAGCGTAATTTATGTTTTGTTTTCTCTCCCCATTTAATACCTCTTATTTCTACGACATAATTTGGTGCGATTTTTTGAGATGAGATGGCAGCGACAAGCAAACATAAAGCGTTGTATCTGGGCGTATATTGCGCGGCCAAGGTAATTGGTCCTTTATCAATATTATGAAGCGTTTGTGTAGCAATACCTAGTGCAATTTACTCCATACTGTGCAGAACTTGAAGATGTCTAGGCATTCTCTCATCATTTGTTTTTGGTTTGAAATTAAAAAGCTTGAATTCATGTTGTGCCATCACCACGTCAGGCGACGATAGTATTGATTCCTGGTGCTGAAGGCCCTTCAAGTGTCAAATAAGAAAGCAAGTGTAGCCCTGGTCTGGCTCTCCGGCAAGGAGTCATAATCTGTAAGTTAGCATTTGGGCGACTGCCCGTCTTTTTCACTGGGGAGACAGAAAGAAGCAAACGCGAATCCAACAATTGGCAAAACTAAAAAAGATGGACAGGAAGAATCGTTTGTAGCAATGAATGGCAACCAGATGTTTGATAAGTGGAGGTTACAGAAAGGGGAAAATGGTGCCTCGCCGGGTATCGCTCTTGAGGATGATGCATACATAGTATGAACCACCTATGGGTTTGTCACAAGAGGCCAAGCTTTTCAGTTTCTACTTTTCTCTCCTATTCTCCTCTTTCTACACCCTGCCCAACGAGTTTCGGTGGTCACCGGTGTTCGATACTCTGCTTGGCAAATCTCCTCCCCTATTTTTGGCTTTCTTCATCGTGAGCTCATTACGGCACAGTCTCTCACAGAACGCCGGGACTGATGGTTATCTCCTTTTAGTAAGGGTGGCGACTTGGGGCGGGATTCTGTCCTTGGTGGTTGGTTCTAGTTTATCAGGGAGGAAAGAAAATAAGATCTAAATAGACCTGGATAGCAAATGAAAACAGGTCTTAGTTTTGCCTGGTGTATTTAAATAAACCTACACCGCAATGCGTAATCCATACACTGTGCCTTCTATGCGAGTTCCTTGACTTATTACGAGATGCAGAGCAAATTGTTCGTCCATAGTAACTTTGTGAAAGTCAGCCCACGGGATTGAAACTTACCCTCATCTCGATAAGGCCACCTAAAAAGAAGTCTATGGGGGTAACAACGACTAAACAGATTGTTTGGACACCTGTTTCAAGGTCAGGATAGGCAACGACGTAACTAATGTGCTGTTTTGTCTCACTGCGCAGTTGGGTTGACTTGATTGGGGCTCCTTGTATCTTTCTTCTTAGCATCAATAAGTCGTAGAGTCCACAATCTTGGTGTTCCTCTATGCAAATAAATGTGGTCTACGACGTACGATGCGCTGTGATAGAGATTCGGTGCACATCGGATGCCCTTTGAGTCTTTATTTAGACGGCACAATATACAACATCCACAAAAGCGTAGGATGTGGTACTCTCTTGGCACTAAATAAAATCTTCAGAATGGATTGGCCATGTAGGTATGCAAAGATATTTAAAAAGAGAGAAAACACGGACAAACCCCGACGTTTATTATCAGGTAGGATGTCGATGATACCTCATTCGCCTCAGGAGAGCCGGCCACCAGGAATTAATTCCATAGAAAAGGCGGGATATTGGGCGAATCTCCACTGCTGATCATATGACGATGCTCTTCTTGCCTTTCTCTGATAGTGACTGCCTGCCATACTTATATGCAGTGACAAAATGCTGGCCGTACTATCCCGTACCTCATATCTTTCCAATATGTCTCGTAGCGCATCTATTGTGCAGCGCTAGATTTGCTTTTCTCGCCCCAGAGATTCTGCGACTCCAAGTGGCCACCGCCAAACTCATATTGCCTCCCCGTAAATCATGTGAAGTCTTTTGAAAGTCTTTGATAGAGAACGACATTTCTTTTTGGATGATACGCGTCTATTCAAACAAAATCACACTGTGACGGACAGGGCCTCTACTGAGTCGTAATTGAAGAGAAGTAAACAAACAGCGCACAACATGGCTGCATTGGAAGAGAGGGAAGAAAAAAGAAAGTTGAGACTAGAAATTCTTGTGCGCCGAGAGAGGGGGGAGGGAGAAGAACAAAACCGAAAAGATAGAAATCGAGGGCCTCATCCGTCCCCCCTTTTTACCTCATCCGAATTGTCTTAAACGGTGGAATTGCCTCCTGTTTGTTCGTCACGATGCCCATATGCTCACGTTCCACATCGCTTCCATCAACCACAAGCCTCTGAACAGATAAATTAATTAAGATGCAGCATGACCCCCATCATGAACGGCTTTTTGTGGGGGTTGATACGGCTTCGAGAGTTGTGGAAAGGGCGACGAGAGGAGGTGGTGGCTGATGACTGTGGCTTGCTTCCCTGGGGAAATAAAGTAATTACAAAGACACGCGGGACGGTTCCTGGATCGTTTGATCCTCGTCAGGGGTATTCGATATGGAGACAGACCATTTTGGGACTAACACAATAGTAGCTTGTAGCTTGATTGACAATACGACATACGGCTGGGACTAATACCACCTTACACCCCGCTATCGAGCCGTCATCGTTCTTCGTAGGTGCCTTCCCGACCCTAGTGTAAGGGGGTGTGCAGCCAATGTTGCGAAACCACCTGTTGTTACAAAAGTGCTTCATCTCCCCCGTAGTCTCAATGCTTCAACGACAGGCTTTTTCGTCCTTGATCTTGATCTTCTGACCGGATGAATGCGTTCCATGCCCTTGACTCGGCCACCCCAGCACACGTTCTCCCTGTGTCGTGCCTAACGCAGTCCCATGCCTCACGACAGGTATCCGGTCCCCTTTTGACGATACCACAGTACGACGTATTTCGCATCTCTCTTGCATTTGAAGGGTGTCAGAGCCACGGATATGATATGGGCCCTCACTGAGTCTAACAGAGCGTCCTTCACCGCAGACAGCAATGCTAGTGTTAGCATACCTTGGGAAGCCATGTCGTCTTATCTTGGGATGTACATATACGGCGAATTACTCCGCAAGATACAGAGGGCAGGTTCGGCACACTTGCAGCGAGTGTGTCTTCGTTTCGCTTGCGAGTCAAGTACTACAACGCCTGTCCGGCGTCTCAACTATCAACAAAACGGCATTGCTATGATAGAAGGTTGCCCAAACAAACGCTGCCGCTCTACAAAACGATCCTCTTTAGCCCCGGGTAAGAGTTGTCGCTGTCATCTTATACAGTAAGACACATGATTATCGGGTGGCAAGATAGGCATGCGCAAAAGAGTCTGCAAAGTACACCGTACAACGTACTCATTCCATCCTGCCTCGAGGTCAACCAGGAACACGCTGCTTTAGTCCATGCCCACCCACTATGCGTCAATCCATGGCCCTAGATTGCTCTCTTTCTAGAACACCTTCCAATGACCTCGTGCTGGCGTGGACGTTATTCCAACGAATGCGACGCACATGCGGAATGCAGCTCAAAACCTGCCCGTTTTTGGCATATCCTCTTTTTTCATTGTGTGGTTGCAATCCTCGTCGCTCCTTGGCACTGGCTTGATGCAGTTTCGTCTTTCCCATGGTTGCGTGCTACCCCAGGACAGATGCAAAATAGAGGCAAAGGATACTTCTAGGAGAAGCACACACACTGCACCAGTGTATGAAGGTTGAGTACAGCAAATGTTCTCTTTGATGGCCCTCTCTGTTTTTCCTTTTTTTTTCCTTTTCTTTTTTTTTTTTTGCTTCTTTGTTTCTTCCTCTCTCCTTAAACATTCAAGGCAAAATCAGGGCATCCTATGGAAAGTCACACGCCGTGCCTGCACATCGTGTCACAGGGAAATCCGAGTTTTGCTTGTATCAATCCCCGCCTCGGAGGAGCTCGATATCTCCCATGCTTGTCATTTGTCCCCTCCTCGTCCCCAATTCTCTACATCCATCCTCTACTTCAACCAGGCCCTGTCCCTGTCATTACCCTGGAGTCTCGACCGGCTCTCCCGTTGGGAAGTATGGACGGTGCTCGTTGCACCTTGCTCCCGGCTCTCTCTTCCTCTTTCTTTCCGTTCCCTCTGTTCTCCACACACCCACACCCTCCCATTTTCTATCTACCACTCTGACCTTTTCTCTGTTCTGACTTTCTCTCTCACACGAACACCCACGCACATTCACTTTCTCTTTGGTCATTCCTGGCCTACTCTCCCATACCTTTCGACTAGCTGCGGCACTCTCTTCTTCTCTGCACAATTGGCCATTCTCACACACTCTTTTTCCTGCTCTCCCTCCACTCCTTACGGACCCATTCCGTCTCCTCTTCTCTCTCAACCTTTCTTTTGCATGTCGTCTCTCGCTTGTTTTCCTTTCCTACCTTTTGCACACTCTCTCCTTTCCTTCGATTTCTAGCCTTTCATCACTCAACAACATCACGATATCGACGACAACTGCGGGCGGATTAGATGACTTGACCAACACCGGAGAGAGAGCAGGCCAACTCGCCATCAACTCTTTGCCACCAGCTTGGCCCTCTCTCGTGTTTTTCGACGCTCGGCGTCAGCCCGAGTCGTCGACCTCATCGTTCATCGCTACCATCGCGGTTTTCCTTTTTCAACTCAACACACCGCCGTTCAACCTCACATCAACACTCAAAACTGTACACTTGTACTCTGCGCGCGCGCACACACACCACACCAACAATGGATAGTTTACGAATAGTACCCGCAGCAGCTTGGCTGGCTGTGCGCGATGTGAATGGTTTCTCGAGCTCAAACTCAAACGGCTCATCGGGAATGTTCCAGCTCGGCTCCAACGCAACGCAACAACAGATACAATTTATCAGTGAACTACGCTTCGCAGCTGCAAAGTCAATCCGGACGTCAACAATAATATTGGCAGCGTTTAACGCTGTAGCAGCATTTGCCACAGCCTGTGGCATCCTCTACGATTCCTACTCGACAAGGAAAAGAAACAACAAGCGTTATGCCAATGCCATCGACCGCCCGAAGGCCTCTTTCATCCAGCCTGCAGAGCTTTTCCCTCTGGTCATCTCCATCGGAATTACCGTGCAAGGAATCGGATTTTCCGTGGCCCAGGCCCAAGGCCTCCAGAGCCTGTTGAGCATCGGTTGCACACTTGTTTCTCAGTTTATGTTGCCTGGTAAGTTTGGACACCAACGACTCTTGGCAATTTCTTCGTTCCTTCACAAGAGAACCGGCTGATTCTCCCTCCCCTCACTGTGATAAAAATATCATCTGACAACATAGCTGTTTTTATTGTCCCTTACATCCAGCTCGTCTTTGGCGTTGAGGTTGCGATTCGGGGTCTCCGCAAGAAGCCGTTTCCTGCGCGCGGCAAATACACAACGACCATCTGTCTCATTATTCTCGGCATGCTCCTTCTCACCAATTTTCTCGTGGCCGACTTCATCCGGTCACCCGACTTTTGCTTTGCTTCATTATTTTGGTTTGTGGCAATTTATTCACGCGGCTGCTTTGCCGTTCTCCTTGCCATTGACATTATCTTGGTGCTGTGCACCGCCATTATCTTTGTACGTCTCACACGGAGCACAAAAATCGATATTTCAGAGCGTGTCTCCGCCTCGCGCATGGTCTACTACCTAGCGCTTGGCATACTTTCGAATGTAAGTGTTTTCTTCACTTAAGGACGTTCTTCTCAACGGCCCCCAAATCATCTCCCGGAACCCGCCAACTAACAGGTGCTCTTAGACGCTCATTATCCCATTCTTTTTCTCTCTTGGCTTCCAGTATCAGCAAGATGACGGTGGCCAGGCTATCACTCTCTCAATGGTCGCCTCCGTCGTCGCTGGCGTCTCAGGCCTGATGACTGGTGGCCTCCATCTGTTTTTGCGCTCCACTACCATCTCAACCATTGGGCCACGCGGAAAGGCAGGGGAGTATGAGCGCCATCGCATCAAGGGCAGAATTCGCCGCTACGGTGGAAGCGAGCCTGATTTCCAGGGCCACATGATGGGCCCAGTTGATAGTGGAACAGACCTTCGCCGCATGCTGAGCGATGCCAGCCTGATCAGCGGCACTGTGCAAGACCGGAAAGAAGACGAGGCTGGGATTCTCGTTAACCGTGGCATGTCACCCGCATACGACAGTCCGCCACGCCGACCAAACCCACTGAGATCCAATGCCTTCTATCCCATGACTATGGGTACACCGGATTCGGGCACTGCGGTCTCTATTCAGGCACCCGAGCCGGCCCAAATGTCGTCTGCATCGGCCCTTTCATCGTCAGCTATGTCAACAGCTTCCACGCGGAAAGTCTCATTTTCTCCATCAACTACAAAGTCTCTCGTTCTTCTCCCTGCTACAACATACATGCCTGGCTCCGCAAGAATGATCCAAGCTGGCCATAATGGCCGCTACGACATGAGCTCACTAAAGCCACCACCGTCCATGAACAACTTGACGGCCGGGCGGCACCGCCGAGACTCGTCCATGGCGTCGTCGGCCACGGTGCAGATTGGCCTCCGCCTGTCAAATGTGGAGGACTTTGCCCCCATGGAGTCTCAAATTGTGGACAAAAAGGTCTATACCCTTTACATGGCCGGGGCAGATGATGGAGCGACAGCGACAACTACCCCAGTATTAAAAGAGGCAGAGCAACAGAGGGTAGCTGCTGCGTTCCTCGCTCAACAACAACAGCCCTTGCAGCTATCGCAAATCGGACCAGCTCGTCGGCCAAGCCCCTTGTCCAACCTTGGCCAACTGTCAATAAGTGACAACAGAGAGCAGTCTATTGATGTTGAAGATGCGTCTCCAATTCGGGACCCTGTCAAGGATGCACGGATGAAAACACTTCCTCCTGTCCCCCATCCACAGGACAGCATCAAGGCACCTGTGTTTGCACCGAGCACCATAGACAATATTCTCGTTCAATCACAGGCGGCGAGTCAGAAGGGCTACAACCAAGATGACGACATTTTTGCCAGTGGACCGACCTTGAGCCCGTCTGTCTATAGCCCGCAGAAGAGCCCGACAAAGGCACTGCTGACAACTAAATTGCCCAGTCCGCGGGGTGTCGGCTTCGCATCCGTATCGCGGAGCAACAGTTCAGCAGTCCGCTCCACAGCTCCCAGCCTCCGCCGGGAAGCTTCATCGGCGAGCCACACTGGGGTTACAAGCAAGACCACAGGTGATTGGATTTAAGGCTTTTTCATTACTTAAACGGCTTTGGCTAGTGCTAGGTCGTCCATATTCCTCTCCGATTGCAGACGCATTATGACCTTTTCTTCTTCTTTTCTTTTGATAAACTATGGGTGGTGCTCAGGCGAACTTTCTGGCTTTTTTTCTTTTATTTCAACGGCGGTTTTTGCTGTTCCAGATTTCATACGGTGCGTGGCGGAAATAAACTTTTGGGTGGGATAGGAAGCGATTCTCTTTCTTTTTTTTTGTCTTTTTTTCTCCTTTTCTTTTCCCCCCCTTTCTTCCTTTTTTTTTGACACAGCACATCTATTTTCAACGCCAGGACACAGGAAACTAGCAAGTAGCTAGATGCGCTGGAATGCGAAATGATGGCATTATCTTTCTTATAGACAAACAGAACACAACATATCACTGCAAAACACATTGTTTTTGCCTCTATGTTTTCTCTTCCATTTTCTTCCCCCGCTCTGCTTCTTATCCCTCTTCTTTTACCTTACATGTCCAAATGGACTTACAAGTAACAACAGCCCACAAGAAAGGGCCTGTATTTTCTGCATCGGTGAGGCGTCCAGAGATTCTTTAGCCAGCGCGTTTTCTTTCATTTCTATGCCTTTAATTTTCTTTGTATCTCTTCTTACAGCCTCCCAACCCATTCGATCTCCTTTCTCTGTACACCCACATACATAACAGCTAAGCTGGCGGCTCTCATCTTGTCATGCAAATAAAGGCATATGTACTAAAAGTTGTTATCCAATTAAAACGATGTCCTATTGCGTACCTCGGCCGTTTACAAATAGTGGTTGTATGTGGAAGTGGCGATAAATCTACAGTCAACTGTTGCAAGATACGTTGTGCATTATAGTTAGAAGGGCATGTGTCAATGTCAATAACATATAATCCGAATTGATATGACCAAACCAATAAATTGTACGGTGACAGAAAACTCAAGATTTCGCTAGAAATGCTAGGATTCATGCATCTTAAGCCACGTCTTTTCCATTCATCATGTTTTGTTTTCTCTTCATTCATTTTCTGCTGTTTACTTATTCTTTCCGGAAGACTCTTCACATTTTGACCCCTTCTGGCCTCTCCCTTCGCCATCCATTATCACAAAGTCTTCTTTTCCTTCTCGGCCGCCTTTTGCCCTTGCCACTTCTGCCAGCCAGGCTGCAGCACATCTTCGTCCAGTGCCAAGTCCCTAAATCTTAGATATTTGGCCAGGGGTAGGTCAAGACCCCATGCTAAAAGACCCGTACGACGTGCAGTTGTTGTGACAATGAACCATGCGCCGCCGACAGCGAGCCCCGCAGCAAAGCCGACGAGCACCTGCTTGGGTGTGTGATAGTGCAAGTAGACCCGGCTCCAGGCAATGAAAGAGGCCATGATAAAGGCAGCAATGCTGGCAGCCACACGCTCAAAAAGCGACAGAGCTGTGTTATTGTGCCAGGGAGCTGCAAGCGTTTGTGGCGGTGACCCATTTGCCTGTTTGGCGGGCAATTTCACGGACTGAGATCCGTACCGCACGAGCAAAAAGAGGGCAATGGTGACAGCCCAGAATCCAGCAAATTGGGCGTGCGAGCTGGGCATGCCGTAGCCCCCACGGATAGGCATACGATCCGACGCAATAGCACCGGCCTCCCCGCTTCCTGCCTTGCTGCTAGCTTCAGAGGCAACACCCAGAAGCGAGGCCAGCATTGATCCGTGGTAATGATGTTGCGGGCGCTCCTCCTTGATGATGCGCTTCAATATGAAATTGACGCCCTCACAGAATAGCTGGCCGGCAAATGCGAGGGTAACCTCGGCCTCGCGGGTGCTCCAGACGAGAGTGACATAGATGATTATTATGGCCTGGGGCACGAGGGCGAGCCAGGCGCAAATGTAGGAGATGAAGTCATCCGGGTCCTACAAGAGGCGGGAGAGGGTAGACATGTTAGAAATGAGGTACAACGGTAGATGTAGGGACGAGGAGGCACGGAGCGCGGGGATAAGGGGGGGGGGGGGGGGGGGGGACGAGAGCGGCACATAACAAATGAGCCGCCGCGGTTTTGGGACGTACTGAGTAAACGGGGGGCCATGACCGCCACCCCCAGGGGAGGGGGGGG
>WNYC01000128.1:0-10922 GCA_021396375.1 Sporothrix mexicana | reverse complement strand
CCGCCCCCCCGCGCGCGCGCCCCCCCCCCCCCCCCCCCGCCCCCCCCCCCCCCCCCCCCCCCGCCCCCCCCCCCCCCCCCCCCCCCCCCCCCCCCCCCCCCCCCCGGAAGAGAGAGTACAAGAACAAAGGAGACGCCGCGGTTTTGGGACGTACATAGTAAACGTGCGTCAATGACAGCGACGCCAATGCTATCGGGTCGTTGCTCATTGTGCGGCGCTTGGTGGGAAAACGCAATGATGGAGGCAGTAATGCGTTGTGAGAGACAGTGAGGACTGAGCACTTGTCCGGCCTTTGCACCCCTCTTCTCTCTCGACTCGTTCGCCAATAGAGAGCTTCACTGGCGACGTCGGTCGGATCCAAGATCGTGCAGTGTGCGTTGTCCTGGTCTTCGTACAAAGTCGTTGAAAAGATACCAGTGCAGCAGGATCGTATCCAAAACGGAGCTGAGGCTCGCGATGTGATATGGCGGCGTATCGAGGAGGGAGGGGAGGGGTTTCGCGCTTTGGGCATGCTGGGGGTTAGAGAGAAAGGGTTGAGAAGTGACGATGTTGTCCGTTAAAGGACATCGTAATTAAGCAATGACAGCAGGAGCTTAAAGTGGAACCCACCTAACACCAACCTTGGGTGGGCACTCTGCACATTGTTGAGCTAAGTGCCTGGGATTTTAGCGTGCACGTGGCGGTGCAACACAGGTGCATTGTGGCTCCGGCTTTTTTGAGAGCATTTGTCAAGAGCATTATCACAACAGCATTGCTGACATTGGCAAGGGGAACCGAGTGGATCTAGAAATTACGAAAGGATGGTATCTCATATATTTCGCTAAATCGCCGCAAAAGAGTAAAAGTTGATAAAATTGGCAGGCGCCTCCGCCACAGAAAGCACTCAATCACCGCCAGAGCCATCTCCACTGACGTCGCCATCGTCATCTCCATCTCCGCCTCCTGTGCCTTTTGCTACCCTCTTCTTCTCCCGTCGCCGCAGCTTCTTGATACGGTTCAAGCGCTTCTTCTTCTCTGACAGGTGCTCCTCCTTGGACTGCGCCTGTGCTGCCGCCTTGGCAACCTTCTCAAGACGTGCTTGCTCGCGCTTCCGTAAAATAATGCGGCGACGTTTGCCTGGGCGGCAGTGTGTTGTCGCCGGAGGATCGACCGGCCGGCGCAAGAGCGGTAATGGAGTCACCGGCTCGGGCGATTGCGAGGAGGATGCCCACGATGGAAGAGCGTTTGCAGCAGACGACAGCGCCAGCGCCAAATTCTCGGGAAGCGCCTCTGCCGCCTCGGAAGACAGTGCATTTGCAAGAAGCGCGCGCATGGCGGTTTTGCTGGGTACCTGAATGGTGGTGAGAGCACGCCATGGCACCTCCCAGCCCCAGGCGCGGGTACGGCGGCTGGCATTGATCACATCCTCGCCAGAAACGGTGATTTGAGCGTAGCGAGAAAGTGCCTCGGCGGATGGCTCACCGGCCAGGTAAAAGCTAAGCGGCCGCGGCGGGTTGACAAGGCCGCCTCCTCCCAGTGCTTCGGCACCGTCGCCATCGTCAAGCAGGACGATCGGCGCCTGTGCAGGAGCCACATCGGAGGCGATTTTTTGAGCAGATGTTGTGTGCGCTTTCTGGGCGGGGTCTGTGGCCTTGCCGCTGCCAGAAAAGAGTCGGAAGGCAAACTCGGTTGCGGAACTTGCTTTCTGTTTTCCTTGTTTCTGGTCCCCTGGTGGTGGCCGTTGCTTTGTCTCATTCTCGTCCGACGAACTCATTGATTGGTCGCTGTCATTGTCGTTTTCCTTCTCACTGTCATCGTTTTGGCCTGATTCCGATTCTGTTTTCGATTTCGATTTCGCCGGTGCAGGTGGAGGTGAAGGTGCTGGATGTAACGGTAACTGAAGTTGTGGTATATCAAATTGCAGGCCCAATGTGCTCTTCATGTAGGTATCAAGTGCAGCCCGGGCTGCAGCGGTGTCTCCATCTTCTGCCGTGTCGTTTTCTCTACGAAAGCCACTTGGATTTCCACCTCCCTCTGCTTCTGCTTCTCGGGCAAGATCCTCGCGGCTTACCCTAATCACATAGTTAGAATATACATACTACACACACACACACATATATATACATAATTCAAAGATGCACGTACGCTCTGGTATGGCTCATAAGAGACGCCATGGTGGACGTATGAGACGAACAATCTTGGGTCTTTGACGGAGTCCCAATGGTTTGCCCTTTCTGTGTCCTATCGAAGAATTGACGCCGAGAAGAAAATTCCAAAACCAATTAGAGCCTGTCTAGCTGGTGTGTGCAGGTGTGCCGTCGCAGGAAGAGTGCCGGTGGGTGCTGAGATATGTATGAGACAGGAGAATGAAGAAAACGAAGGTGAAAATCAAGGTGAAGAAGCTAGGACTACCAGCCAGTTGGTGGTGGAGCCCTTCAACAATAAATATCACGTGATTATAGTCTGTAGCTTGAAGGTCACTCTGCCAGTGTATTAAGACATATGTCGCGTATATACATCGTACAGAGTATCTATTTCAGGAATTGGCCTGTTCAAATGCCATCTTTTTTTTACATCGAATTCCTGCGAACTCGCTACGATACCCATATTCAGAAAAGAGCGAGGACTTGAGAATTGTCCCCAACCTCAAGTAACTGTGTGGCCGACGCAGCTGAAAACCCGAATTGCTTGGGTGCCATGTCTCAGCTGAACGTGTTAAGGAACGCGAGAGATCTCCGTTAGCTGCCCACTCCAATGGGTGGTTCCTGCACATTGGAAGCTGAATGAGCCTCTTGAACATGGAGCTGTGGAGCCACGCTCAGAACACACAAACCATGATCTCACTGCCTCCCTCGCCTCTCCATTCGAGAAGCTTGCCGATTTGAAGCCAAGATATTCGTCCGACTCTCCGGCGCCCGAGCCTAGTTTCGTTGTCCCCTCCTCCTCCTCGTCGTTCTCCTTCTTCTCCTTCTTCTTCTTCTTCTGCTGCTGCTGCTGCTTCATGCGCACGATGCTGCCAAAAGAAGTGGTCTCCTTTCCGTCGTGGCAGTCCAATTACCATTTCCCGAGAGGACGTGGCATATCAGACTGGAATCAGATTGGGCTGGGCTGGGGTCAGCTTGGCTCATCGCGTCACGATGTAGATGCCAATTGAAGGTGCATTGTGTATCTTCAGCCCGGCCTGCCTGGCTGGGTCTCTTGTGTCCTGGGCCACAAACACTTGACGGCACCATGACTCAGACCTGAACAGACGTGGGACCCTCACACGGACAGGCATTACGACGTATCTAGTCGTGCCAGTCTTATTCACATCTCGTTTGCCCAAAAGAGACAGGCCAACTATTGAAAGAGCTCTCCTCTTGTAAAAGTACGACGTCATTCAGCTTTCGAGCCTGCCAGAATACCGGGCTAGAAATGGACGTACATACTCTTTTCGTCAGTCTCAATCTCACGTCAAATGTAAATCGAGAAATGATCGGCCAGGACCATTGCCATATTCAATTAGCCTTTGTCCCATTGCAGAAGAGCGCCACGCCCTTTCAAGTCTCAACATCCAGAACGATTGCTGGGTTTGGCGCCATCAAGCCGTGAAAAAAAAAAAGAAAACACAAAGAAGGAAAGAAAAAATGCAGATTTCCAGAGGTACGAAGTACAAGACTCACCTCAACACGAGCGGATCGGCGGTTTTTCCAGATCTCAACACAATAAGTAGTACGACATAGTGGGAGCCGGACTGTCCCACGCTTTCCCGTTGAGCGATTCCCGCAGCCTTCTCGTCTCCCTTAATACAAGTACTCTGTACTGTCCTCTTCCCATCTTTTGTGTGCCCCTTTTCTCACCCATCCTATCTGATACTCCGCACCGGTCTCTCGTCTTATCATATGAGACTATTGTTATATTTTCCTATTCTACGGGGTATTCTCCCTACAATCTATTAACCGTTCACACCCCACCCCCACCTATCCAGCGGATTCGCGCATTGTCAAAACCCGGCTCTACAAGACGACACTCGTCTACTTTCATTTCTCTTGTTCTCAACTATATCCTCATATCCTCCGTTTATTTTTACCCGGCTGGACCGACCAGGATACTACGCTCTATCACATCACACAATACCCCCCGAGCAGTGGACCTCGCTTGCGTTTTCTCTTTTCGTCCACGTCTGTTTCCTTCCTTTCGGCTCATTCAATATAATCAGCCATCCATCTTTCTCCTTGTACGGTTAAGACGTTACGTCTCAACCATACAACACGGCATGTCAAAGCAGCATATCATACGCGACAGGTTACTCAACCGGACAAGGCAATGAACACGGCCCAAATTCTATATAAACCCTGGTCTCGACAGGTAAGCCCTTTCACTCAAACACTCGCGCCAATTTTGTCACACTCGAAAGAAGAAGTAGCAAAAGACACGACCATACACGCACAGTTCGGTCAATCAAAAATTCCTAAGAAAAATATCTTATAACCAATATATAAGTAAGTGGCCGGACCTTGCCATACATCATTTTATTGCCTCGCAGGCTCTTCGGGCTCGCCTGGAAGCGTATGCCTTCACCACCTTCCTCCCAGTTCATCTCCTTCCTTGCCGCCCAGTCTTCTGTCCTCACAAGTGGTCGGGATCACACAAGCCATACACAAACAAGCAAAGATTGTCCAGATCGAGACAAGAGAGCACACGATATCGAACCAATAAAAAGGATAAAAAAGAAAAACAGAAAAAAAAAAAACATACACGCAGTGGTATCGAAGCGTGGAATAGAAGAAGCTGGGGGGGGGGAGAGAAAAAAGAGCCACTCGAACAATGAACAAACCACAGAAAAAAACAACAAGCAGTCCCACTTTGCGCCAACCCGATTGCTGTGCCCAATGGTCCTTTATGCTTGCGCCTCGATATATTCTCAAACCAAACCAAAAAAGGGGGAAGAAAAAGAAAAAGAAAAAGAAAGGTAAGAGTGAAAGACATGTGGACAAAATGAAATGTTGAGGAGAAGGAATTGCCAAAAAAGGGTTAACACAAAAATGACAGACAAGAAGAGAAATTGTTAACGTGGTAATGCGCCCTTCCAGTGATAAGTGGAAAGAGCGTGCTGCTAGATTTTGCATGTCCCAACATCACATGAGACAGACCCGGGCCTTTCACGGATTTTCTCGGGTCATTGCTCATTATGATGTTGGTACTATTCAGGATTCGTCTAGGCCGCACTCCACGAATAGTGGTTCATCGATGTCGCATCGAACGAGCCTCTAGGAGGGTAGTTGTGCGGCTGCGGCAACGCCTCGCCGTTCTTCACCTGGTGTCCAGCCTTGTACTGATCCGGGAAAGAGTAGTGCCGAGACTCCCCGTTTGCATATGGCGCCTGGCTCGAATCTCCGGGCTGCTGAGTCCATGATGCCGACGACGAGTAATAGTCACGCGGAGGCGGGTGTGATGCGGACGGAGGGTTGGATGCGCCGCTGTTTCCCGAGGCGTCGTGTGAGGGCGCACCATATGCGCCTTGGCCCTGATGCGGCTGGGTGGCGGCCTGGTGCTGTTGCTGTTGCGGATGGGGAAGAGGAAGTGGTTGTGACGGCGACTGCTGCTGTGACTGTGGCTGCGGGGGCTGCTGCTGAGGACGCCCTTGTTGCTGTGGCGGCGGCTGTTGAGAAGGCGAATGCTGAGCACTGTGTTGCGGGTGCTGTGAGTGCGGGCTCAGTTCGCTAGTTCCTCCGACACCCAGGTACGAGGCCGGGCCATAGCGGTACTCTCCAGGGGTATCATTGCTGGTGCTCAACGATGTTGCGCTGTGGACCGAATCGTCATTAGTGTGGCGGGGGCTCTTTGTTGGCCGTGCGTTGTTGTCCACATATCTGGGGACACTCAGACCACCAGCGTCGCCTGCCGTGGGAAGGGACATCTGCGGAGGAGGAGCAGACGTACCCTGAACATATGCGTATTGTGTCCGAATGTTCGACTGCTGGTGGTCGTTGGCGACAAGGGATAGCTGCACCGAAGGCATCGATGAGGCTTGCTGCATGGGCATCTCCTGCGGCTCTGCCGTATAGTGCGGCGAGCCTGACACGGGCAGCTTCTGGTACGGTTCGTTTGCCACGGATGTCGTCGGATAGGCTCCGCCACTTGTCGGGGGGAGCGGCATCTGGTGCGTGTTCCATGCTGGGTATGAGCTAAAACACAAGGTTAGTCATAAATTCCACTCACTCCTCGCCCCTTCGTTGCCCTTTACCCCTTTTCATTTTGCCATCTACTGCCTGTGTCGTCACAAATTGTGGAAATGGCCGCAAACGATATTTATCGACTTACTTAGAACGCATTGACATGGGACTAGGCGGCATCTTTGGCCCGGCAGTGAAAGTGAAAGACGAACGGGGCAGTTCCAGCGCCATTGCTCTCGCCTTGTCCTGCGTCTTGACCGTCAAGGGACCAGCAACGATCCCCATTCCCGTCTCAACTAGAGCCTGTCCCCGTGACCCGGCACTTGAGCCCAACAAAGGAATCTCCTTTCTGGCCTGAAAGTTGCGTGGGCTGCGGCCACGGACGACAATCGGTGAAGTGGTAGACTCAGCCAGAACCACTTTCGATCCGTTGGCTAATGTGGCAATGGCCTTGAGGTGCAAGACAAAGTGTTGTTGAAGCTCCTTTCGGCGGCCATTGTTTGCGGTTGCTCTGCAAGGTACCACAAATTGCAATTAGCATATCTCGTCCAGTGATTTACTGTGCATTCTGCTATCGGGGCACCAACAGAAGAAAAGAAAACTTACATCCGGAACTGCAGACGGCGCCATCCGATCGGATACACTGCATATTCGCCTTCTGCCTCTGATCCGTCGTCCTGGAAGGGAATCAGTGGCAGAGGAACCGGTTCCTGGTCGGGATTCTGGGCAACTTCCGGCGAGTTTGGTGGCGGCGTTTTCCACGGGATCACAATCAGGCGGATCGAGTGGCCGTCTACTGACTCAACGGCAGATACCGTCAACTCAGTAGAGCTGACCGCGACCGTTTCTCCTCCCTCGTTCACAACAGACATCTGTCCTCTTGGCGTAATGAGTGTTCCGCTAATCTGAAAGAGGTTGCGGCGGTAACAAGTCAACTCGGGTTGCCCAACAGTGCCATCCCCTGCATTCGTGGGCATTTCGGACAAAAAGAACATGCCGTGCAGTTGCGCGGTGAGTTCCAGCTGCTGAATATGACCGTGGCGGTCGACGATCGTGTGCTTGTCGGCAGCACGCCGGAATGAAAGCAGCTTGTGGCCCTGGTTCACGTTGACTTTTGACCCGTCCTCGTTGCGCATATCCTGTACCATGTCCCCATACGGGGGAGGAACTTGTGACTGTGGCGGTTGCGGGTGCTGCTGGTGCTGCTCGGTTTGCGAGTACGTCCGCTTCAGGTTCGGGTAGCTCTGGTGTGTCGTCAACGACGGGTGTGGCACGCCGCTTGCGCTCGACGTCGAATGGTGTCTCCCGTACACGTCGGTATCGTCTTGTGGATAACGGGCATACGGGTAGCCAGTGGCATCTGTCCGTGGTCGTGCCGAGTGAGGAGACGGTGCCGGAGGTGCTGCCGCTGCTGCATTGGCGAGAATCGGGTCCAATGCTCCCGGATGGCCAAATCGTCCATTGGCCATCTGTACAGGGTTGGCATATGCGCCAGTCCACATGCCATGTGCTGGCTCTTTCAGCTCTGCCATTGTAGCGGTGTATGTTGCGGTTGACATGGGAGCATGCCACTCCGAATATTACCCAAAGACAATCAAGATGGGAAAAGCGACGCGAAGTGGAAGGTCGTAAAGAACAACACGATGAAGGCGACAAAAGGACGAAAGGGAGTAAGAGATCCGAGAGTTTGCGCGTTCCGAATCAGTTCAGTTGACAACCGTCGCCGTGATTCGTTTAAGAGCAGTGGCGATGGATGACAGGTTGACAGAGCTGGCTTTTCTCTGCCTCTTAATGTCGCAAGTGCAGTCCGGAAAACAAGATGCAAGGGCCCCAAATTAGAACGGGACGCGGAAGGGAAAACGAGACGATACCACTAGTTCCTGGCTTCGTGTTTCGATTCAAAATAAAGGACAGGCGTCGATGCCGGGGGATCTTCCCGCATATCCAAGTGGTGAGGTGAAGGAAGGGTGATACGACGGTGTGCCGGTGCCGTCCAGAAGTAAGAAGAAGATCCGCCTGAAACGAAAGAGAAGGAGAAGATCGAGCTGGTGGTGGATGGCCTGCCCGTATTGAAACGAGAATGAAGTCTGAGCAAAAGAGAAAGGGAAGAACGTCGTGGATGGGTATCGTTGCAGGGCAAGGTGTGCTCTTGTATAAAATGGAACGGCAGATGATTGATGGAGGGGAGTGTTTTTGTGAGCAAGTCAAGTCGGCACTATCCTTACCACAAGTACCTTGTAGTAGTTAGATACCTATCCAGACTTGAGGTAGGGGGGATGGGTGGGTGGGACTGGGACGAGGCCTGGCCCAAGGCGGGCAGGAGTGAACAGTGGAGCAGGTAGTGCAGACAGGTCGGGGAGACCAAATTAGGGAGAAGAGACGACAAGGGTCAAACTTGGGTCGAGAATTTTCTTTTCTTTTCAACTTAACAGCACCTTGCACGGGGCCAAGGGCCATGCGAGTTGCAGGAACTGGGGAGGGGCGTGCTGTGCTAGTTGATGGGCTTGGGGGTGTCCTCAGCATAGGGTAGCATGCTGGGAGCCAACGAGAGTTGCCTTTCACGGAAGGAGACAAGGTGGAGGTGCCACGGGGAGATCTCGCTATGTTGGGGCTCTAACAGAAGCTCCAGCGAAGAATGAAGGTCCACTTCTCACTATCATTGATTTGACAGGCCAGGCTTGGTGATGGATGTATCGCCCGTGTTGACTGGCCGTGCTGTTCATAAAAGCTCAAATATGTCTCGTCGGGCTTTGATCCCCTTCGTGATGAATCTCGCTGGTATACGGAGTATACCGCACGACTTTTTCTTATCCTTTTTTATTCTTATTGCCAGCTCGTTCTTACAGCACAGTGAGCGGGCAATACTATGTTGCCGATATTCCTTCTCTAAGGATTTTTTTTTTTTTTTGAAATGCAGCGAAAAGCGTGAGGCTCGTGGGATGGATGGACGGGAATATGGAGGGACAATCGGTAAAGTCGCAGATTGGTTGGTAACTGGGGATCAATGAGGCATGCAAAACGATGTAGTTTGGAAATAGGAAGCGGTCAATGAAGAAGGTCATGGGAAACGACAGTGCCACTGGCGAAATAGTAAAAGCTCAAGAACAAGAGAACGTGACAAAGGCGGCCAGCAAAGGCCAAAAAGAAAAAAAGAAGGGCCGAGATTGGGCAAGAACTGCTCTCCCCGTGAGTTCAAACGTTTACTCCCCCGTTGGAGCCAACAGAAGATATACACGGGAAAATGAATTTTTGCGATGCGGTGTATGGTTTCCGTATTCAGAAATGCAAACGTAGGGTGGTGATAAAGAGTGATGGCCTGGTGCTATGTGAGGATTCACGCGTGCGTCTGTTGTTGGGGCAAAGAGCACACATCTAGCGATGCAGCATTGCAAGCCGCCCAAGAGTTGCTCACTGGTGATCCTTTTCAACAAGAAGGTATGGGGCCATGGGTCAAACGCATAAAGGAAGATGTAGGTTTCCGTACAAAAAAAAAATAGAAAAGAAAAGAAAACGAAGAAGAAGAGAGAAAAAAGAGAAAGTAAAAAAAGAAACAGGGCGAGGACGAGGGACAAAATGGACGAAATCGGGTATTGTCTGTCGAACTAAAAGGGGCAAGGAAAGGCGCAAGTGCTTTCTCTGTATGGCTGTTTTTGAAAACAAGAGCCATAGGGCCGTTGGTCGGTATGAACAATGCCCTTCCTGAAAAGTTCCTATGAAGAATAAGAAAATAGGAATAAGGCAACACCCTGTCAGCAGCTCGCAAGAGCATGTTGCTCACCCTCCCCACCCTTCAGTCTCCCTGTCCAGTCCAGCAAGCGGCACACCCCATGCCTCCGAAAACTATTCCGTAGTACGACGTATTCACACACCCCTCTTTGGGCAAACCCACCACCCTTCTCTTGTTCCTTCTCTTCAATCGACCCTCCTCCATTTCCATGTTCCTTATCACCCCAGACAGAGGTAATGCTGGAGTGGACAGTTGACGTTTGGTCAAGGGCCGGCGCAGCGACCATTAGTTGCATTTCACAATGACGGGTCTGCGTCTTAAAAGAGGAAGGAATAAAATAAACAAGGTGAAATGCAACCAAAGTACTCCGTACGACGTATTTGCATACTTGCTTGCATGGTAGGCACCCCCCGAATCAGGTGGAAGATAACCTCCAGAATATACCAAAGTTCTGCTTCCGCTTGGAATTGTATTTACCGGCTTCTCGTGGCGAGAGCCTGTGGAAAACAGCAAAACAGCAAAACAGCAAAACAGCAAAACAGCAAAACATCAATCAACCATCACCCTGAAAAGCGAGAGCGAATCCTTCGGTGGGAGCCCCATAGATTTTCGAGGAAGACCGTTGAGCAAAAAGGAGGCACGAATGGGGGTGGTGCCCGAAAAGGGAATGGCGGGCGGGTCAGAAAACTGTGGCGTGAGGAGGAAAGGCGCTGATGCAGTACAATAAGTGTACAGTTGAGGATGTTATGTCTCCGGACATTAAGCTGGGTGACAGAGATTTGACAAGGTTAATAATAGCTGTAAGAATAACAAGGTGACAGAAATGCTCTTAGAAATTAGTCGCAAAAGGGGAAGAAACATATTGCTGAGCAAATAGGGAAGGAACGACGCACTCATTCTTGGTGACAACGACAACTTACAGTGTAGTTACTTGCACCGGTGACAACAAAAGCGACATATTGTGCTCGACCCTCGTGATCTCCTAAAAAAAAAAAAAAAAAAAAAAAAAAAAAAAAAAAAAAAAAAAAAAAAAAAAAAAAAAAATAAAAAAAAAAAAAAAA
>WNYC01000127.1:0-33611 GCA_021396375.1 Sporothrix mexicana | reverse complement strand
GGCTCCCCCCGGCGCCCTGCCCCCGTCCCGGCCGGGCGGCTCGGTGCGGCGCCGCTCGGCCCGCCTGCTTTGGTGGTGGAGGAGGAGGAGGAGGAGGAGGAGGACGAGGAGGGAGAAGAAGTCGAGGAGTAAAGTGGTGATGTCAAAAGTCGAGATCTTGGAGTTCGTCGATGTGGATCGCTCGGATTCGGTTTGTCAATTGATCGTAATTGCGTCGTAATTGAGCCTGTCGTCAGTAGACAGCTCCGTGTGTAGAATGGGACGAACAAGTCGAATGCTGGACAGCACGAAAAGATGGTACAAAGCGAAAAGGTAAAAACCTCAATTGGCGCGATTGCTCCTATCTCGGGGTTGGCTGGTAACTGGTAATAGCAGGAGCAGCCCAAACAGTCCTAGGTTTACCACTTTTTTGCGTCTGTTTCGTTGGGGTCGGGGCAATCTTCGCCGAAAAATTTAGAAAAAATTACCGCCTCCAAATTGGGGATAACTCGCTAGGGCGACCTGGGACAGGGCTGGCAGTGGATTGTCAGTGGCTGGTAACTACAGCGAAAGCGCGAGGGACGCCCGGAGCTGTCAATTTTTAGTAGAGTCAGTCCGTTATTTTGGGCGACAACCTACGTCGGTAGGGGCGGGAAGCTGGGACGAAGCTGGGCGTCAGGGGTGGCGGCGCACCAAAACATAAGCTCCGTTGGGGGAGCGCGAACGTGTTGTCTTGTCGCTGGGAGGACAGACCCACTTTTGGCACAGTACAATGGACAGTGTGCTCGCACACCGCCTGCACTGTCTTCTTACAGCGGCCAAATACGGCCATCGACGGCTTTGGTGATATTAACAAGTTGAATACTCCGTCCGTTGAGTAAACAAAAACACAAACACACAAAAACAGGAGATTCATAAACGGACATAATGGTACACGAAAACGACAGAATAAACAAAAACGGGCTTTTATTGTATCCAAAATAGCAGTGCGCTCAAGACGCTCTAAATTGACTGACCTTGATTTTCCTGTCTCCAATCTCCAGTCTCCAGTCTCCAGTAATTAATCTATCTCGCTGTTTTCCGTTTTGCCAGCACCGACTTCGCCGTCTCGGCTTTCCTTACAAGACGTACCCACCCGAAGCCACGGCGTTCCAAGGCCGGGCCGCCGCTGCCTCCTCGAGCTCCACACACCACCACAGCACCTCCTTGGCCTTGTCCGGCTGCCCGCTCTCTTCGTGCGCACGCGCCAGCGCAAACCACGCCTCCGAGTTATCCCACGAGCTGCCGTGCTTGGTGAGGCTGGACAGCAGCGTGAAGGCACGGTCGCGTGCTGCCAGACGATCGGTCGGCGGCAACGACGACGCCTTGTACGGCGGCGGGAGGTCGCTCTCTTTGGCCTTGGCGACGGCAGTCTCTGAAAACGCTGCCGTCCGCGCTTTGCGCCTCTCCTCCTTGTCCTGGGCGGGCTGGGCGGTCGACAGGCCCAGGGGCGTCGACGGTAGCGTCGGCGTCAGCTCCTTGTCGCTGTCACCCGACGGATGGTGCTTCCCGGGGAACAGCGTGCCGTCGGCCAGCTCGAGGCGCGGTATGGCGTGCGGCAGCACGAGCTTCTCGCTGTAGATATCCAACAAGATGTTGGACAGGCCGATCGTGGCTGCCGGGTGGTCGGGGAAGTGGGTGAGTGCCGCCTCAAAGTCGAGGCGCGCATTGTATGGCGCGTCCTTGTCGAGCGACAGGTAGCCCATCTCGGACCATACGTCGGCCCACAGCTCGTCGACGCTCTTCTTGGCGACCCAGCCACGGCTGCCCAGCGACACGCCCGTCGCCGTGTTGTTTCGTGACGCGTCAATCTCGAGTTCTTGGACAAGCTTCTGGGCTTCGGCCACCGCCCGCTTGGCGTCGTCGTACATTTCGGCTCGCCGGTAGAAGCCTGCAATCATCAGCCAGACTTCCACCAGCACCGTCTCGCGCCGCCGCTTCTCGTGCTCCTTGGAGAATTGGATCACGGGCAGAAGCGAGAGCGAAGTCTCGATGCTCTCCGGGGCGGCTGCACGATCGGCGTCGGCTCCGCTGACTCGTGCCCGCGATGACGATGCCGCAATCGAGTCAACCTGCGACGCCTGCCGGCTCATGGACACGGGCGGGGGACCGCTGGCAGCCGATGAGACACGCTGGCGCGTGGGCAGCGACGAGAAGAACTCGCCGCTTTGGCTGCCCTCGGCATCGAGCGGGGAGAAGAGACTGCCACTCTCCAGAGAACTTTGGCCTGGCGGCGCACCGCCACTGCTGACGGCCCGGCGCCGGCTGCCGCTGCTGTCCCGCTTCCGCAAGCTGTTGCGCTTGCCCGACTGGCTGCGGCGCTCGTTAAAATCGCCAGATTTGCGTGACCGGCGGAAGTCGTCAAAGTCGTTGTTGGTGACCTGAATCGTGGGCGCATCGCGGCTGGCCACCGTCTGTGTCGTCTGGGGCCGTGTGGAGACACCAACACCACCAGACTTGTCGAGCCCAACCATGCTCGATTGCTTTGTCGTTGGCCGACCACCAGCGCCACCGCTGCCACGACCAAAGATGCTACCCTTGATGCTGCGCAGCGTGCCCGCCGAGCTCTTGGGGACAGTGCCTGTCTTGGGGGCGACGGACAGAGTTGACTTGCTGGCCTGTGGCGGCCCGAACAAGCGCGCAAACAGGCTCAGCAGCTCCAGACTGGCATTGACGGCCACCTTGGGGCTCTCAAGCAGTTCGACGAGCGCCAGCTGCGTCATCTTGACCTCGAGGATGCGCTCCTTTTCAAAGTCCTCCATATCGTCGACCAGGCCGCGGCTCCAGTTGGCGTTCTTTTCATTGTCACCGCCCGCCGCGTTGAGGTGTTCGCTGCGGTACATGGTCTCGCTGCCAAATAGGACCGACGGGTCCTTGAACTGCTCGAAAGCGCCTTCACACGCCCGTGCGGCCATGACGTAGTCTTGACGGGCACTCAGAAGGAGGGACAAAAGATGCCACAGCGGGATCATCGCCCGCTCGCGCCAGTAGGGGCCGTTCACATAATCGCGGTCGGCGTCAGGCGCCTTATTGGATAGTAGTGCACCCTTGACGAGATCAATGGCTGCACCGATATCGCGCTGCTCCACAAGCAGCATGCCTAGTGCGAAAACGCTGCGCAGATTTGATGACTGGCCAAACTCGGGCAACAGCGACTTGCGGAGAGACCGTACGGCCTTGGCCTGGATGTCGGTGCGAGACGAAGAGTCGAAAGTCATGCGTGACCACTGTGCCAAGGATAAACCAACAGCCTGCCAGGCGAGAGCGTGGACTCGCAGAGGGATGTTGGTGCCCTTGAAATCGGAAACGAGAGGCGTCCGTGGAGCCGGGTTCTCTTCGTCCTGCTCGGGTAGCGCGTGGGTGAGTTCGTGCAGGCACTGTTCGAGTTCCTGGCCGAGGCCGTATGCCTTTTCTGCGGCCTTGCGGTCGCCGTAGCGGCACAGGGCCACAATGCACAGCGAAATAGTCTCGATAACTGTGGCGTCGTCGTCCAGGCTCGGCTCGTCCTTGCCAGTCTTGACAATGCGAGCTTTGCCCTTCTTGATGAGGCCGAGGTACGAGTCAAACGCCTTGAAAGCCAGGTCGAACTCTGCCACAGAGAGGTGGACAGTAAACAGATAGCGTAAGATAGCCGTAGAGTGGTAGGTCTTGGTCGAGGCCCGGTACAGGATGTCGAGGACGCTGCGGCTGGCCGATTCGCGGCCGCCCTGGCCCAGGTCTGACTCGCGCCAGCTGCGGCCCTTGAGCACAGACCAGTTCTGCACGACGAGTCGCACAAATTCTTCCACCTCGGCCCGCTCGTCCTCGGCGCGCGGGAATGATGTTTCCTCCAGCAAAAGAGTTTCGTAGACGGCCTCGACCTTCTTGAGCTCCATGCGCAGCTGGCTGCGCGCCGACGAATCGTTTCCGCCGACGGGTGCATAGCCTGCTGGGTAGGGCAGGTCATCTTCGAGGAGAGCAGAGAGAACAGAGTAGTACTCGAACCATATCCGCCGGCGCGGGACAGACCCTCTGAAGCCATAACCGCCCAGCTGTGCCGCACCGTTGGTGCCCTCCCAGTACTTGGCCCACGAGCGGAAGCTTACCAGACACTTTGGGTCGTCCAAGCTGACCTCGCCCTTTTCGAGGGCATGGCTCTGGAGCATGCAGTACTCGGTCAAAAACAGCTCAGACCAGTACCGCAGCTGCTTGCGGGACTGCTGGACGGCGTGGGCCGTTGTGATGCATGGCAGGCCCTCCTCGAACACGGCCAGCGCCTCCTTCTGCTGAGTTTTGCGCGCCAGGCAGTTGGCCCGCAGGTATGCCGACTTGAGTGCGCAGACGCGTGTCCAGTCCGTCACGGCCAGGGAGTTATCGGGGCGGTCGGGCGTCGAGAGCTCGGCCTCGAGGCTTTCGGGAAGCTGGGCGAGGGCGGCATCGTATTCGCCGGCAACCCAGTGCAGCCAGCCGACGCAGACGCGGGCTTGGAACCGGTCCTGCAGAAAGACATGCTCTTCGTCAATGGCGGCCTGCAGTTTGGGGATTATTGTTGCTGTATCGAGGCCAGACGGTCCGCCGGAAGAACCAGAAGGGCCGGAGGGGGGGTGGTTTCGGGTCGCTTTTTCAATGGCGCACTCGGTTTCGGCGGTCAGGGTGAGGCAGGCCCGGCTCGACGCATGCTTCCTGACTTTGCGGACAAGCTCGGGCACGGCGTCCCAGTCGCCTTCGCAGCGAGCCTCGTCGAGCTGCAGCACATAGTGGGCTGCTTTGGTCACGGAGCGCTGAAAGGTTAGAGGGAGAAGCACGAGACAAGGGAACGGGATCGAAGATCGAGGGCAGAGAACTCACACTCATCTAGGCGGCTCCGGGGCAAAGGCGCAGCAGAGTCGACGCGCTCGAAAGGTGACGTAGACGGTTGGACAAGTGGCCTCCTATGGCTTCTGGTGCATATCTCGAGATGCGTTGCAGTGGAATGCTTGCCGCGTGGCAGAGTCGAAATAAGGATGGACGGCTCGAAAACGGGGATAGAAACTACGACGCAATGCTGAAGACGATAAAATGTCTAATTGACGCAGGCTGAGATCGCTCAAAACGGTGAAAGGAGACGAATTGTAAGATGATGCGTTGTGTTGTCCTTTTTGGGACTTTTGCGGTTTCCTCGTTTCGACTGCTCTTTCCTCGAAATGCGTGGTAATGAAAAGGGGGGCGTCCACCGTTCCTTCTTGGTTAGTATTGGCGTCACCCTCGAAAAGTTGGCCAATCCAGCAGGAACGACAGCAACGACAGGCTACAGGAACGGGGCCTTGATCGACGCTAGAGCTGTCCCTCGACCGTGCTGCAAAATGGACTGTGATAGGTCTAAGACAGGCCTGGCCAGGCGTTGTACAGTAGCAACCAGGCTACAGGGGTGTAAAAGCCGAATGTGAGCTGGCTCACTGGTTGGTGGCGGTTCGCGACTGCCCGTTGAGCTGGCGGTTGAAAGTGGGTCTACCTAGCTCGTTTTGCTTGTGAAAAGCTGATTAGATAGAAGGAACAAAAAAAAAAAAAAAAAAAAAAAAAAAAAAAGTAAAGACGGCAGCATCTCATTCATCGCTGTGTATTTTCATATATGTGCCTCGAAAACACATATTTTCGGCCCAATTTTCGACGACAGGACTGCCAAACTACAGTCCGAGGACCAAGTCTTTCAAACAGTCGATGTTTTTGAGACACAACCTTTCTACGCAAATACCGACACCAAAAGACACACAATCGCCATGTCTCTTCCTCCAGATCTCCGCGTTGTATGCCGGAGGCTGGCCGCAGCCTCGCCGGTCGACCTGCCAGCCATGTGCCCTGTGCTCGTGGGCCACATCCTTCGGTGCGGCGAGCCGCTGTCGGCATCCTCTGAGCAGCCTGGCAAGAGCATTGGCAAGAACAACACCAACGAGGCGACGGTTCTCGTGCACAAGCTCAAGACACAGATTAACACTTTGCTGCAAGGCAAGACGCCGCAGGGCCGGTTTGCGGGCACGGTGCTGGCCAAGGCGGTGGTTGACGTTGGCGGCTGGGAGAGTCTACGGACGTGCGAGCCGTGGGTGCGCGGACTGCTCTCGATTCTGAACAAGCCCGACCCGGCAGCCTCGAAAGAACTTGCCATTGTCACGCTGACACGCATCTACACCCTCCTGCAAGCGTACCCGACACTGGTGCGCGAGATTGCGACGCCAACCGTCCCAACGTTTGCCACGGCGTGCCTTCAGTTCATCAAGCCCGTCGCCGCAGGCCAAGGACAGCCGCCGAAAGCACCGATTAATGTTGTCGAGACGATCACTCGTGTCCTCTCATCTCTGATCCCGCTGTACCCGACGACACTGCGGCCGTTTGCGGTGCAGATCCGCACGGCAATTCGCGGATTTGTGGCCCCCACGGCCTCGGACGGTCTCACAATTCCTCCGTCGCTGCGTCGCAGTTCTCGCCAACTCCTGATTCTACTGCACTACACGGCGGCCAAGAACGGCAACTCGGAAGAGTGGTCAAAACTGCTGGCGGCGCTTCTGCGGGATGCCCATGCCACGGCAGACCAGATTTTCCGTGCGATTCGCGAGTCGCGGGACCCTGGTGTGGGATTTGCGGCGACGACAGTCTCCTTCGAAGGCGAACCTCTGGGCGGCGGTGACGGAGCGGATGAGCTGCCGGCGTGGACGGGCCTTGAGAGCGGCGCACAGCGGCTGCTGGGCATCCTGGAGACGATTGCGCAGATCTTCCGGGGACCGACAAAACTGCCCGTCGCCGTGCCGCTTGGCCTTCTGTCGGGTCTGGTCTCACGCATTTCTGTCGTCTTTGCACCGACCACGGCCGCCCAAGAAAAGGATTACGCCTCGCTCATTAACACGAGCATTGGCCGCGAGGAGCGTGACGAGCTGTTTGCCGTGCTGCCGAGCCTGCACGCGACGTCTCTTGAGCTGCTGACGAGCATTGTCAAGCGTATGGGCGCGAGCACGGTGCCGCTGGCCGCGGACATTCTGGAGGATGCCGTGCGCATGTTTGCGTCGGACCGCCATATCCCTCGCGTGCGCAAGAACGCCTATGTTCTGGTCAAGAGCCTGCTGCCGCTCGTTGGCCCGTCGTTTACGCGCAACACGGTCGATCTGCTCGCCAACGTGGTGCGCTCGAGTTGCCAGGACATTCTGGAGGCATCGGGCTTCCTGCAGCAAGAGAAGAAGGACGATAAGCCTATGACGGGCCAGAATGGCAACAAGGGCGGTGCCGGCAAGGGTGGCGCCGGTCGCTCAGCGGCCTCTGCCAATGCCGACCTCTTCTTGAAGTCGCAGGCGAACGGTTCTTCTCCTGCGCCAGAGCGCAAGTCCTCCATCAGCGCCGCCCATCTGAGTGCTGCCGAGAATCTGCTGGCCGCTGTCCTCGCCTACGTCCCCCCGCAACACGTCAAAAAGGCTGACCGCACGCTGCTTGACCGCACGGCGATTCTGAGCGCCAACAAGGATGCCATGGTGGCGAGCGTTCTGCAGCCATACGTGGACCAGAGTGGCCGTTACTTTGCCAACACGATTCCTTTCTTGGCACGGGCGTACCCGCACGACGTGAGCATGGAGATTCTGCGGAGCAACCTGCGGACGGCGCCGCATTACTATGGCAACATTTTTGCAGTAACAGCCCCTGGTGAAGATGATGAGGATGACGAGGAGGATGCTGAGTCAGCTGCCGATGCTGAAGACGAAGAAATGGGTGATGCAGACGAGGATGAGGCTATTGGTGACGGCCCCGACGCAACTGCTACATTAGCTGCTGGAGACGCAACGGCTAGCACGGGCGGCTTTTCATTGCCGTCCGTGTTTGCTGAGCGGAGCAAGCCTACGGCAAAATCAGACGCTACGGAGACTGCTGCTCCTGCTGCCTTTGAGCCGCTGACTTTGAAACGCAAGTCTGACGAGAAGGAGGAGGCACCCGCAGCAACAAAGAGGGTGGACACTGGCAAGGCGACGGCACCTGCTGCCGCTGCTGTTGACGATGAAGATAGCGGTGATGAGAGTGATGGCAGTGTCCAGCTGGAGATGGCGTTTGACGATGATGAAGAGAGCGGCGACGAGGAGTAATTTACAGTGTACCAATCAATAGAGATCTTTGGATATACAAACATCTTTTGCGCATAATTAAATTTTATCCGATTCTTTATGGTATATAAGACTGCTTTTGTTCAAAATGAGCCAGCAGTGGCTTCCAAAAGCAATGCTCCAAGTGCTATAACCTGTGATACTCAAACCCAAGACTCCAAAACGGACGCCAAAAAGAAACAAAAGTATATATAAACGCCGCGAAATAAGCTGCCGCCGTATTCAAATAGATATCATGTATGCCTCTCGGTCTTTCTCTTTTCTTTGCTACGCCTAGTCCCTCAGCCACGCCCTCCGTTTCTCCTCTTTGCGGGCTCGCCGCTTCTCTTTAAAGGCTTTCAACTCAGACTTGGACGGCTTGATGCCGCTCCGCTCGGCCTTGAGGCTGCGGCCGTCGTGGGCGCTGTTGGCCGCGGCCACGTCAAAGAAGCTGTTGAGCTGCCGGCTCGCCTTGGAGTCGTGGCTGTAGCGGGCGACGGCGCCCTCCTGAATTATAGCAGCAGCGGCAGCCGCGGCAGCAGCAATTCCGTCCTCGCCAGCCCCCTCTGTGGCGGCGACACCTTCGTCTGGATTGGCCTCGCCTTTGGCGTACCACGCGTTAGGATCGTAGTCGCCGTGGATGGCTGGATTGTAGCCTGTGACAGCCGTTGCGGCAGCGCCGCCTGACACGCTTGCGGATGGGACTCTCGGATTCTCCCACTGGGTCTGCTGGGTAAATCGGTTGACAAAATACCAGGCCTGGTGCTCGTCGCTCCACATGGGATCCCAGCCGTCGTCATCCTCGGTCGGTCCCTGTTTTTCGTCGGGAAGGGGCTCGTCGGGGAGTGGTGGAGGAGATGTCAGAGCGTCGCCGTCGGTGGCAGCTGCAGCAGCGTCTGTTGGTATTGATGGCTCGTCTTTGGCATTTTCTGTTTCGTTCTTCTCATCCTTCTCTGTCTTCTCGTCGTCTCCCATATTGTCGCTTGCTTCTGAAGGCTTGTCTTGTGGCTGGGGTGTGGGCTCATCTGCTGTTGGCTTTTCTTTTGAAGACTCTCCAGTCGCCGAATTGACAGCCTCGACCTTCTCTGCG
The DNA here is from genome assembly GCA_021396375.1 of Sporothrix mexicana. Classification (NCBI taxonomy): domain Eukaryota; kingdom Fungi; phylum Ascomycota; class Sordariomycetes; order Ophiostomatales; family Ophiostomataceae; genus Sporothrix; species Sporothrix mexicana. The sequence goes on along the minus strand of WNYC01000127.1, from coordinate 24,434 downwards.
GCCGGCGCTGCTTCTGCGGCGTCTTGTGGCCTTGCTTCTGCAGAGGAGGCCATCTTTGTCGTTGTTGTTTTGCCTGTCGTGTGCAGATGATGAAGGAAGGGATGTCGTTCAGTGTCGTTCAGTTGGCCGTATATCTATTCAATGGAGTGCAGATAACAAGATATATTCGAGGACTATCTTGAGAGCGCTCAAGTTCGCGTCAGATGTCGGGGTACGGCGTCGTTGAAGAGATCTGAGAGAGCTTCGAAAGGTCGCGACAAAACCAACAATGCACAAATCCAGAGTCGAAATCGGAGGCCCCACATAAAATGACGCAGGATCTAGATGCAGTCATGTGACTATTCACGTGCCAGGCACGGAAAGGCTGGTGTTAGCACGTCGCAGGCCGGAGTCTCGGCAGCATTAAGCTTCTTTAGCACGTTCAGGGACGTTTTAGGGGTTCGGGAGTTCAACAAAACAATCTAGATTCTTCATTATTCAATACTGCAACAACACAGCTTGGCGCACGTCAGTCTGTTTAAATGCTATTGAAAGTGAAAGTCAAACCGAAACTGAAAGTGCTGTCAACTATCAACATGCCGCTTCTTAAATGATAAAATGCTGCCTTGTGCCTTCCCCCAACGCTAATATTAATCAAATATCATCTTCCTCCCTATCTTGTCCATTTACATCCTGCACCGCCGTCTACTGCGGCGGCTTCGGGCCCAGGACGGTGGCCGACAGCTCGGTGCCGTCCTCGAGCTTGACCTTGTCGGCGCTGACCATGACAAACAGAATGCGACAGGTCTCGGTGCCGCGGTTGACCCAGGCGTGGTTGGTGCCGCCTTGGACCAGGAAATCGCCAGCCTTTAGCGTTTTCTCCTCGCCGTTGTCGAGCGACAGGACAATCTCGCCCGACACAACGACGGCGTAGTCGATGCTCTCGGTGCGGTGCATGGGCGCAGCGGCGCCCGGCTTGAGGTTGGTGACGCTGAACAAAACGCCGCCGGGCGGGCAGCGGGGCAGGCCCTGTTTCTTGTCCTCGGCGACGGCGACCTGGTTATTGACGGGGACCGAGGGGCGGGTGTCGAAGACGGCAAACGACGAAGACTCGGGGCCAAAGGGGCGGAAGAGGCCGGCGGGGCCGTCCGAGGCAAAGACAGACGTGCCGTCCTTGGCGTGGGCCGTGACGACCAGACGGGGCTCGCTATCGGCAAGGGAAGACATTTTGGTGGTGGCTGGGGTTTGTTTAGAAGAGTAGAGGAGAGTCGGTTGAGGTAAGTGATGTCTGTTGAGAAGATGTTGGAGAGAGAAGATGATGAGAATGATTAATCTTTTTCGAGTCCAAGAAGGCGGGAGCTTCGAGCATATTTATCTATTTACGAGGAAGGTACAAAGACTTGCGAATGCATGTAGACCGGCTCGTGGCTGAGGGGTTGCCGTGAAAGAAGCTCTCCTCGAATTCCTATTTGCAGATACAGTCAAGCAGTCGGCGGTTGGAGCTATCACTTTCCCCGCGCAGGATTGTCACTTTGTCACTTTTGTCGTCAACTGTCGCTGTTTGGCCGTGCTTGGTCCTCTTTTGGTCCTGTTTGGAGTCAGCACCTTGGCGGGACGATTCAACCGATTGTTCGCTGCTTTTCGCTTCTCGCTTGTCGTCGCATTTCCGCGCCTTCAATCGCTGCCCGTTTCTGTATTCTCGCTGCCTCGTAGCTAACTTGCTCCGACAGACAAAAAAGACAGGAAGAAACTGGACAATCAACTTTGGATTTCCAATTGTTTTTTCGACAATCTGTGAGATTGTGTAAGCTGTGGTCTGCCGTCTTGGTTGAGGATTGCATTTTCTCCATATTTGCTGTCGCATCACGGAAAGATCAACAGCGAGAAAGAAAGGCGCTTGCAAAGACACTCCACTGCCAGCAACGGCCCGGGGCTAACAGTCGGACATAGGCCCTGATAAGCCGTCCCTATTTGGCGATGGTCGAACAAAAAGCAACAAGGGACAGAGAAAAAGATTCCAGGTGCCTGTCAGCCTACGTCACAGACCCTCATCTCACAGGGGTAAATGAAAAGCTACAAAGTAAGCTTCCAAATGCGAGCGCGCGCTCTCGTCCAGAACTCTTTGTGCGAGCCCGTGATTCCAGTTTGCCCAGGGTTCATTGGGATTGATTGTTTATGCCGCTGTTTCTCGCTGTTAATTCAATGGCGGTCAGGCACGAGGCAAAAGGCACGTCAGGCTCCTTCTCGCGGCACTCGCATCCAATCGCATTCGCAACCATTGAAAGGCTGCAATGGACGGCTGATTAGATAAGGAGCTTTGCTGCGGAGCAAGGCTCAGAGCTACAGTCTGTGGACAAAATCTGTGGACAGAACTTAACAGACAACACAAGTGAGAATGACGTCGTCGGGCGTTCTCGAGCCGCTCTGGAGTCACTGTCGAGCTGTTCAGCCACAATCAGGCACGGCTCGCATTGGTCATCAAGATCCTTCTGTTATTCTGTGCCTCATTCTTATCGTTCTATTTTGTGTGCGAAACTGCTGTCTCGATACCATTGGATGCACTTTGTAGGCTGACAGTCGGCATATCGGCGAGTCGGAGAGCCGACCACCGCGATTTTCAAGGCAGACACAGTGGATCAGCGCCTTTTATCCACTGATAAGCCCCCGCCTCCCCTGTAGACTCATGCTTCTGCTTCCTTTTCGTTCCTTTCACACATTTGTTTATTCAGCATCGGGCGTAAAGCTAGAAAACAAAGCAGTTTAAGCAGGCGTGCTTTGTCATGGATTTTGGATTTTGGACTTGATTCATATCGTGAAGCCTGTTTACCCCCGAACAACACGGAGATAAACAAGAGTGACACCGTTGTCCACGAATTGCTTTTTTGGGCGGAAGGGAGTTTTCAACTGTTTATGTTCTCCAATGCGAACTTGAGGAGGGATTCTTCTTCAATTACGAGTGTTTATTTCCTGGCTTGTTCTCTGACTTCATACCCTGCCCTGCACAAAGTAATATTAAGAAATATTTGATTTCTCCTTTTCTTTCTTCGTATTTTATTTCTCCTACCTTCTTCGCCTTTTCAAACAAACGATGGAGAATTTTTGCTCCATAGATAGACCGCCTTTTATGGACAAGCCAGAGTCTCATCTCTTCTTCAGTGCCGCACAAAACCCACTTAGCATCGCTTTGCATCAATATTCCCCCTTCTTCCTCCATTGCCATCTCCGGGTCGCCACGGGGCCCGAAGACCCGCTCCGGAAGGATTCGCTCACGAGACCACTCAAAACCACCCAAAACCACGCGGCAATCTCGGCAAGGATGGCATAAGCCGGCCCGGAGGGGCATCATCGCTCTTCTCCGAGAGCTTACCTTCCGGAAATGCTACGGTAATCAACAAAGAGCATACCGACAAGGTCATATCCTGGACTTGACGCAAATTTTTTCAGACGACAAAATAAAAATAAAAAAAGCCCGGACCACCGGGACTATGTCGCATCTGACGGGCAAAATAACGGAGCGAAGGAGTATAACGCTTTCTGGAAGGTGAGACCCGAAAAAACAAAATATAGAAAAATCGTCACACTGGTGCAGACCCGTCTATATCGACACATTTTCAAAGGATAAAGCCGGCCGGTATCAGCCTCAAGAGTGTTCGGCATGAGCAGCAGATGCCTTGATCCTCGTCCATAAGTCGTAAATAGCTTTGAAATGGCCCGGATGGGTCAAATGAGTACAGGTGGTTGTGGAATAGCTCATTTGAAGTCGGATATGCCCAAAGCCACGTGGAAACATCGAAAGGCCGCACATACCATCCGTCTTGGTCAGGCTCTTATACCGGACTCCCGGCCAAGCTTACCTTTGAGAATCCCGGCTGTAGTTTTACCATGGGCATTCTTCGGGTCCAGAAGGTTGATCGCTTAGTCTACCTCGACGTTCATTCGACATCCTCACTGCTGTCGTATGACTGTTCCTGGCGTTCTCAAAATTATGTGCAGCGTCTGGAGGTCATCCTCCTGTTTGATGCAAGACGATTACGAAATTATTCCGTCGCCTCTTATGTTCCGTTGACTTTCATGAGGTTAATGCCATGTTTGTCGGAAACTCATTTCCTGACTGACCAAGAGTAAATTCCGGGAAGGCATTATAAGTCGTATTCGTTGGAGATATCCTATGAAAGCATGTTGTTAGAAGATCACTGCTTATGATGACGAATTGTTACGGGAGAATCTTGAACATACGGATACTTACCTTCTGCACTCTGTGTAAAATCGATGTGTAGTAAACCTGTATGCTTTGAAAGCTGTTGATTGAGTTTTCGGAAAGTCTTTGTCTGCCAAACCGAGGAGAAAGTCAAAAAGGAGGGAATGTCTCAAGAGAGAGTCGACCACTAAATTATCAGGATCAATGAGGAATACTCCCTTTCCAAGATTTTGCTTTTTTCGATTTTTGAAAATAAGGTTGCTGTACGGAGTATTCTCGAACCGATGCCCACAGATGAATACTCGAGGGTCCTCAGGGGCGATCTGTCAAAGAAGGAATGGGGGAATCTGGATCTAGACTTTTGCACCTGGGACAATGTCGCTTGCGTTCATTGTTTTCCTGTTCCCTTTCATACTATTCGCTGGCAATGTATTTCTCTCTCTCTTCGTGTACTCCGTACCTCCACGAGGATTTGGCTCTTGATAGAACATAAAACATCCTGCAAGGTACAGGCTGTACGTCGTATCTCGCTTGCATGAAGGATTTTGAGGCTTGAAGTTCCTTTCCATATCTCGGTAGTATGTCGAGATACTATTGCCAGTCTAGTCAGGGACGCGTAATGTCTGGATGGCCCAAAGATTGGTTTCATTTTTTGGTATTTGCAACTCCCTTTCCTTTAAATTTCTTTACATAGTATTCTTCTCTTTTTCCGTGTTAGGCCCGATTCGGGGCGGCTTGTGAGGGCAGTGACGAAATCTCATGTTCACCACCAACACCATTCATATCTATCCACGCGCATCCACTTGTGTCCTCAGGTCCTCAGTACAACGATACAGAGAAGAATAATATACATGACACAAAATATAGGATATTCGGGGACTATGAACAGTTCATGCAATGGGCTTTTTTTTTTTTTTTTTTTTTAGTACGGAGCCGAGATACTTACTCGTACAACGTAAGTGTGTTATATTTCTTCCCGTTTCGGTAACTGATTCATCGTTTAGTGGGACCCAGAACTGATAGCAAAGATAAGATTAGTGGCGTTGGACCCTTGTCGCCCTAGAACATGAACAGTCAAGCGAAAGCAATAGAGAACCTCCGTCAGCAAAAGACGATAAAACGGCAGAGGAATGGCGAGTTCATTCACCACTTGGGAATAGCACAGCGTATGTTCTGTCCGTTGGCGAATGGGCTATGTGGTCCCCCGTTTTAGTGCAGGATTCACCAAGCATTACTAGCTGAGCATCTTGGACCGCCTTGAATGGAGACGGAGACAGAACGGCGAGGAACCTGTGGGAGAAGGAGTAACCCTTGTATTTAATTCCAAAATCCTTTGTGGATAACCGTCGCTCTTAGAGGAAAGGTCTCCGTTTTGCTTTTGAAAGTGAAGTGTTTTTGAGGTTGTACGGTATATATCCGTATTTCCAACGTTACGAAGTATTCTGGGCAAAGAGCACTCTTTAACGTTGACGAACAAAAGAAAGAAAAATACCTGAATCAAGCGTGGTTCAGCCTTCTCCGACGTGTTCTAATACAAAATAGGAATATATGTCGTCCCCGAGAGCCTCTTGGCCATATCTTGGAGTTTCTTGGGACTCCGTGTCGCTCTGTGAGGTAGTTTTGTATTCTCCAGTTAAATTCGGTTGCCAGTCTGCCGCATACAAACTGTTAACGAAATTGGGGTTCTCTTGGCTACAGCGCCACATATTGGTCAAACTCTATGAGCAAGATTTATTTTGTGCTTTCGGAATATCTCAAAGCAAGTCCAGAAAAGATCACCGTGGAACAGCGCAAAACACAACGCAAATAGGAAAGCCGGGTCCCACTGTGGAATATAGTCTGTTTATTTCAGTAGCCAGCTGAAGCAGCTGTCTGCCTACGTCTCAGACCAAACAAACCCCGTCCCTGAGAAACAGTCCCATTAAGCTAACCGTCCCACCAAACGACTGCTTTTGCACCAGTGTAATTAGCACCATAGCGCCAGCGCACAACCGTTTTCTGTTAAGCCTTTCGGAACTTTCATAAAACAACCTCAACGACCAAGCAAGTCAAGGCCGCGAGCGTCGTCATTTGTCTACGGGACTACTCTCAAATCGGCGTAGGATCTTGGAGCGATGAAAACGCCACAGTACGCCGTTTGCGGGATACGGCGCGGCAAGAGTCTGTGCCCTCTTGTCTGAGAGTTTCTCCTTTAATTCTCCCCTTTCATGCCCATTTTCCGCTCCGAATTCTCCAATTTTCCCGCTTTCTTTCTTCTGCTCGGCCGAGTTCAAAAAATACGACGTAGGAATAACAGAACGAGTCAAAAGAACACCAAGACTCGAGCTACGAAAACGGGTGGCTTCCCGCCAGCCTCCGTGCCTACCTTTAATTTAGTCAGAACGCCTCACAGACAGTCGAAAAAGTACACAGTGGAAGACCCGGGGGAAACCCGGGGCACGACAAGCAATGCTGGCACAATAGCAGCCGATCCAGTAGTTAATTTTCCCTGCGTTTTGTCGAGTATTTACATTTCAATTGACAGCTATCGACCGTTAAATTTTGATCCATTGTGTTGTTTGTGTTCTTTTCCGACTTTTATCAACTTCATACTACGTCGTACATGTACTCTTTGAAGAAAATCATATCTCCCCGTAGGGCTACCGAAAGGTTCCCGTTGCACAAAAGTCAGACCTCATGTGTCCCGCTGGGTTACCATTGTATCGACTTTTGTTCCCCTTTTTTGATTCCTTCCAGTCTGTCCAGCGTTGCACTACGGATCCAGCTGGCCTCTAAAGCTACAAGGAAAATGAAGATTGAACAAGACCCTTGCACTCTGCAAAAATGGGGCTCCAACCTTGGGCGGGAAGGATGCGCAATCTTGCCAGAACCAAGATCAACTAGCACCACCAAGGTGTTTGAGGTTTTCGAGGCAGGCTGGCAGGTTGGCTCTGGAAATTCGGCACACGCAGCAATACGTCGTATTTTGTGACTTGGTTGTCACGCTCGATCCCCGGAGCCTCTTTCCCTCTTTCTGCCTCCCTTCAGCAGAAGACCCACACCACCCCTGTACTATGTATATTCGGAAGGGGCCTGCCTGCCGGGAAACTTTCTGCGTGTGCTCTTGTGCTGTGTCGTTCCTTCTAAACTTTTGTTGATGTACTCCGTCCTCGTGGCGTCTGTCACATTTGCAGTCGGATATCGACATTTCAGGGGAAAGTGCGACCGGCCTGTCTTACGTGCCTTCCTTGTTGACAATCTGCACATCTGCCCAACTTCTTTCAACTTGATGGGTCCTTCCTTTTGCGTGTCCAGAACATTGGGGGCTGTTTTGCCTCCTTTTTTGTGTCTTCAGTATTCCAGTTATTCCCTGACAACATGACATGTCCTTTGTTCCGCAGCGCATCTGTTCTCTCTTCCCAAGACAATGGAAAGTCCCTGTTCCCAGTGCGCGATGCATGCATGTGTCTCCATTGGGACGATTTCTGGGAACGCACGAACCTCTCACAGCGGCGATCTTCAGTCTTTTCTGACCTCTTCAATACCCTTTCTCACTTTCTGATCTCGTTCTCGCTCGGCTTGTTCCTTGATTCGTCCATCTTTCGTTTCCTATTTCAGCCATCCACAGCATGAACGCAAAACGGCCCCTGACTATGTTTGGGCATCTCTTCGTGGGATGCCCTTTCCACCTTTTTCTCTGGGTACCAGGTCCGCAATCACTGTCTCCCTTCTTGGCTCGATTGCCAGTTTGAGACGACAACGAAAACAAGAACGAGCCAGTGTCAAAGTTGGACTTTGCTCCGTCCCGTTTTCTTTCTTGTCTTTTCCAACAAAGGCACCCCGGCCAACGCAGCTCTCATCCGTACGATGTGTGGAGTTTTTGCTGGAGTTGACTAGAGTCTGCTAAAAGTTGCAGTCCCCACTGCCTACTAGTCCTGCAGCACAAAGCACACGAAGGCACAGCGATGGCGTGTTTTTGGGCGGAAGAAAAGAAAACAGAAGAAAGCGAATGAGAAAATTCAGAGATATCGATATTGAACATCTTCTCTTATGGCGACATTCATCTGTTTTCCCATCGCTCTCGTCCACAGCAACAGACCTTGAATGAGATGGGGCACAGCATGTTGCACGTTTATAGTGCATTCTCATCGACCGCCTTGTCATCTCTCCAGGGGCCATCCTCGTTTCCAACAGACCAAATTCAGCCAACATACGACTCGAAAGGATTGGAATCATAGGGGCAGGGGAGATAGGGGCGTGGTAGATTTTGGGTCGTTGGTCATGGTTCTCCCCCCCTTCTTCGCCGCATCCTCGCCTTGGTCTTGCACATCCCTCCCCAACCTGGTCTTAGGCTGCCCGACGGTTTCGGGACACTGCTTATTTTTCTGCATGCTTTTCTTGTGTGTTGGTTCTTGTCACTCTTCATCGGGCCTGTTGATTGTACCGTTCTATGCATCTCGAGCCTTCCTTCTTGTTCGTCCCGAATTTGTAAAAACCTTGCACCATCTGCACCGTCTCTGTTGCTCCTTTTTTTCAGCCCCATTCTCCATACATCTGTACTTTGGTAATTTTGTCTTCTGCTTGGTGCCCTTTTGGGATATCTTTTTGCTCTTTTTGACTTTTCTGTTGTCATCAAAATCCCTGTCAACCTTGTCGATCCTGTCGCCCATCCGATAGACGTCTTCGACTCTCTCTTTTCTTTATTTGTGTCTTCTCCTTGTTCGCCTGCCATGTTTTGTATATAGTTCTGGGCCCGGCCACCACTCCTTCCTCCACTCTTGCCCTTGAGCCTGCTGGACGATCTTTTCTTTTTTTCCTGCCTGCAGCGTTGCAGCGTTGTATCGTTGCAGTCTCCGGGACTTGATCGACACAAAGGCACATCGACAGGATATATCGACGACGACAAATTAACATCGCCATCGACTATACAACGCTCATTGTCTCGCCGCCATGGGGGACGCTGTCACCTACACCCCGGAGTTCGCCGCCGAGAGCCGCCTGCCGGTGATTCTCGGCGTGCTCACGACCTTTTTCGTCATCTCCCTGGTCGTCGTGCTGCTCCGTCTCTACGTCCGCGCTCTCGTCACGCACTCGTTTGGTGCCGACGATGTCCTCATCATTCTTGCTATAGTACGTCTTTTGTGTCATCGCTTCGCTTGTCGTTTAGTTGTTTGGTTCCCCAGCTAACCGAGTCAAAGGCATGCCTATTTGGTGGTTGGGTCGTGCTTCTCGTACAATCCAGGCATGGCCTCGGACGACATCAAGCAACCTTGGATCAAGAAACGTTAAAAGTCTTCAACCATGCCAGTTTCTGGGGCAATGTCATTGAAATCGCGGTAGGCACAATGTTTATCAAGCTGTCCATTGCCGCCAACCTGCTCCGGCTCTGCAACAACCGTTGGTACACAATCGCTCTCTGGACCATTGTGGCAGTCACCATTGCCTACGAGCTGGTCGCCTTCATCTTCTTCTTCCTCAATTGCAAGCCCATCGCGGGCAACTGGGATACGACAATCAATGCCAAATGCTCCTCGGTCAACACCATTGTCGCCTTTGGTCTGCTCAACACGAGCTGCAACATTATTACGGACGTGGCCCTGGCTCTGATTCCGATTCCCATCATCTGGTCCCTCAACATGAAGAAAGCGACTCGTCTATACCTCATTGGTATCCTGAGTCTTGGTTACCTGTAAGTTTTGTTATGTTCTGCGCTTCTTGTAGTTTTACCGCTGCTAACATTATCAGTGCCGTTGCTATGGATATTGTCAAGACTTATTACCAGCAAACGTTTACATTCGCCACAGACGAGACATAGTAAGTGTTACGAGATTTGGTTTTCTAATGTGATGATCGGGAGTTCTGACCAGTGTCTTCTTTCCAGCTCATTCGAATTGATTTTCTACGGTTTCTTGTACGGCTCACTCGGTATTATTGCCGCCTCCGTCCCAATGATGAAGCCCCTCGTGTCCAAAGTCCTCGGCCTCGACTCGACCCAAGACCACTCCTACTACGCCTACGGCAGCAACAACACCCCGTCCCGCAACCGCACGATTGGCGGCACCTACGGCAACGGCACCCGTGGCGGCGGCAACCGCTCGACCGTTCGTCGCGGCCGCGACGGCACGATTATCGGAGCCAACGGCGATGTCGATTTTGAACTCGACGAGCGTGACAGCGACCCCGGTGGCAGCCTGGCCAGCGACCGCAAGAGCGAGGGTATCAACTCTGTTTCAGTTTACCCCCACAACGACGACACCGGTAGCCAGGAGAACATCCTGTACAACGTGGCCGGTGTCAGGAACAAGACAACCATTGGCAAAGGCAACAGCGGCAGTTCCCGCGACCCCAACCACAGCGACAGCAGTCTCAACGGCACGCCCGGTGGAGGCACAGGCTCGGCGTCGGGCAGTAGGTTGCAGCAGCTGCAGCGCGAGCAGAACTTCCGAGGCATCAAAGTGGCAACGGAAGTGTCCGTGAAGCGGTAAACCCACGGCGGTTGTGATACACCATCACTTTCCGATGGACGTTTAAATAAAAGAAGCAGCAGTTCTCCATTGTTGCTTCATGATATAATTACTGTAAATAGAGCGTTGATTTACGGCGCTGTCTTTTCCTGGTTTCAGCTTTGATTTCGAGCAAAGGATACCAAAAATGGATACGAATTCTGTACATATTACTTTCCGTTCTCTGTTTTCCAGATGGCATTTGATAGCCCCTATTTCATCCCCAATGATATATTTGGTTTTGCCATCTTCATCTTGCATGTGCCGCAAACCAGCATCTAACGGCCACACATGGACTCAAATAGCGGCCAACAATGCCAGCACCAACGGTCAAGTGTCATTATGACGGCTAAAGACGTGCATTTAGAAACCCGTGCAGAACATGGACTGCAATTTACACCCTCCTGTACACAGCATCTGGCAGGTGTCGCAGTTTTCCAGAAAAATGCAAGGGTCCTGGATCTTGATAATTTCTGACTAGCAGAAGACAGAGAGAAAATGGGCCCAAATGGAGTCACTGGAGACAAAAGGATCAGTCTATCGAAACAGAACATGCAAGACAATGGAGGAAATATGCCGCCCTCATGCACCCATATCGCTTCTTTTTGCTGGAGCTCCACTGCTATTTTCATTTTCAGACCTCGTCTTTGCCCCCTCCGTTTTGTCGCCTCATCAGCCCATGCCCATACAGGGTTTGTCTTTTTTAGCTTCTCGAGAAAGCTCCAGCAGAAGAAGAAGGGACTGGTGAGAGGAGGGCACGCTATCTTTCGCCGCGTGTCTTCATTGTCCGTTCTCAGTCCGAAAAGAGCAGGGATAGGCACTGTCAAGCCTGCCAAACACAAGAAAAACAGCGCTACAGAAGCAGAAACGGGTAAGCGAGAAAGGCGAACAAGACGAGGGAATACTTTCATTTTTTTTTCTCTCTTTCTTCCTTATCGGAATGAATGCGCCGTCAGCCTGGCACTTTTGTCTTCCCTGTCCTGGATTTTTGTGCACGCTGTGAATAAGATCATGACAAGCCTTGAGCTTGCTTAAAATAAGAGTTAACCACAAAGTGTAAATATGAACCTTAAGCGCTGTTAAACGGGAGGGGGAAAGAGAGACCTCGCCTTTCCCAGGTTTGCCTTACGGCTCTAAATCAAACCGAACCGACCAACACACCACGCCGTCAACAGCCAAGACGGCGGAGGTAATTAGGAAAGTAAAAAGAGTCAACACCTCAAGGCACAACAATGGCACGAACGGCAAAACGAGAGACCTCTGCACTCCCATGACTTTTGAGCCCTGGGCCTTGTTTACGTGCTTGCACTATTTTGGCACTAATACAGAGCCTGCCTCCACTGTATTGTGGGGCCGTCAGTGGGCAGTGGTTCAAGGTGGACTCCATGGGCTCAAGTGCGGGTTTGCCTCTTCCTTTCTTTTTGATCGAAGAAACAAACCCCTGGTCGTCGCTGCCTCTACTCCATATGCTTTTCTTTCTTTTGTAGTCCCCACGTCCAGGTGAGACTAGCAGGTTTGAAATTGCTTCCTCCTTTCTTTTCTTCCTTTTCCATTTTCTGAGTTCTGATTTCTTTTCTTCAAGCACGGCATCCGGCATCCACTTCGTCAGCAACGGCCGTGCTCTTACACAGGAGAAGGCCCACTTCTGGAAATGCCAGCCCATCATACACATTTCCTTTGAATCTCCCCAATATCCTGCCAGTCTTTACTTCCGCTTCCCTCCTCCAGGAGAAACCGGCAAGTCCCATTTTCCTACGACGATATCCGTCCACGCCCAGAACAATTTCCATTTCGGTTGATTCCTTGGCCCTTGTCAATTCTTCAACAAGCGCATAAATCTCCTCTTTTGGTCCCCATTGCCTTGGTTCAGCATCCATTGGTGCCTCTCGACACGCGTCCATCATCTTACATGGCATCCAGTGCCTACCAGTCGTAGCTTCCCATCCGAGCCTCTTTGTTGCTTGCCGTTCCTGCCTCTCCGGGCGACGTGCCAAAGTGGAACCCGGCTTGCCACGTGAGATTCTCTCCTCGACACAAGGCAAGTGGGACTGGACCCAGACTCGTGGGAAGAGGGAAGGAGCAAGCAGACGCAACAACGAATAAAAGGAAGTGTCGATCCTCGTCGTCGCTCCTCTTTTTCCTTCCATTCTTCTTCTCTCCCTTTCTTCTTTTCTGCTACTTCTTCCTTTCTGCCTCACTTCTCTCCCCCTCCCGTGCCACGTTGATGCCAGGATTGATGATTGCTTGTTCGTAAACAAACACCTTTACGGCAACCACTCACCACCAGTCGCTCTTTTGCATCTCTTATCTCTTTTCCATTCTCACGCTCATTTGTTTTCTCTCCCCTTTCGTTTTCAGCCTTTTCATTTCCGACGTCTTATATTTCGCCCTCCACCATGCTTTCTCTCATCTCTGCGGCCGTCGTCGCCCAGCTGGCCGTCAAGGCTGCTGCCAGCCCGTGCAAGTCCGCCACCGGCTCAATCAACTCGGCAGTTGCCGCATGGCAGAAGCAGTACCCCGAGGCCACGGTCAAGGACACCGATGTCGTGGTTGTCGGCGGCGGCTCGGCCGGCTCCAACGCTGCCATCAACCTGCTCGACGCCGGCCAGTCTGTCCTCGTGGTTGAGCTGAAGGACCATCTGGTAAGTTCGATCTTTGGCGGTCCCAAAAAGACAGTTATTTGGCTTTCAGAAGGCTTCCAGAAGGCTAACAATATAGGGCGGCATGGTCGACTCTTACACTGACCCGACCACCGGCAACGTCCACGACTGTGAGTTCATTTCTTGTATCAAATGTATCAAACAAAGATGCTTCTGGAACCCCCACTAACCGTATAGTCGGCGTTGCCACATTCACAAACCTGACGGGCACTGAGGCCTACTTTGCTCGTCTCGGCATCGAGACCAAGAACCCGACGTTTGGCGCCACGACGTCGTACTACGCCGACTTCACGTCCGGCGAGACCATTGACTACGTCGCACCCAGCATCACCGACGAGTTTGCGGCCCTCGGCACGTACCACGACGTCGCTGCTCAGTATGCCGATCTGTTCCTGCCGTCGTACGCCAACTGGCCGGCGCCCGAGGACATCCCCGAGGATCTGCTGATGCCCTTTGGCGACTTCGCCGTCAAGTACAGCCTGAACGACACCATGCTGCTCCTGTGGGCCGGCATCGGTGCCGGTCTGGCCGACATGCTGAGCCTGCCCACGCTCTATGTCATGCAGACGTTTGGTCCTCAGACGGCCGCTGTCTTTTTGGGCACGGACGTCCAGTACGTGCCTGCCTCGGGCCGCAACCAGGACATCTATGACGCTGTCGCCAGCATCCTCGGCGCCGATGCCCTGCTGCTGAGCTCCAAGGTCGTCGACTCGCTCCGCCTCGCCAACAACAAGGGCGTTGCTCTGCTCGTCGAGAACCAGTCCACCGGCGACCACACGATCGTCACCGCCAAGCGCCTGGTCATGGCCATTGAGCCCACCTCCGACAACCTTGCGCCCTTCACCACCGACAGCACCGAGAAGGCTGTCTTCGACAAGGGCACCTGGTCCGTCGTCAACACGGGTCTCGTGTCGCACCCCTCGCTGCCCGACGACGCCCTCATCTACAACCTGCCCGCCACTGCCGCCAACGGAAACGACTTCGCCTACCCGGAGCCGCCGTTTGTCGACTACTTCCAGGCCGTCGGCGATGGTCTGTTCCAGGCCATTGTTGTCGGCTGGGAGGGCTTCACGGTCGAGGAGGCGCAGGCTCTCACCAAGGAGGCCATTGAGAAGCTCGCGGACGCCGGCACGATCCCGGCCACCAACGGCGTCGAGCTGACCATCAACGCCTGGTCGAGCCACGGCCCCATGGACATGCGCGCCACCAAGGAGGACCTGCAGGCCGGCTTCATCCAGCAGCTGTACGCACTGCAGGGCTACCGCTCGACCTACTGGACTGGCGCTGCTTTCTCGAACCAGCTGTCCACCTACCTGTGGGCCTACAACCTGGAGTACCTCGTGCCCCTCGTTGTTGCGTCCCTGTAAGATGGGAGGTGACTGGGAAGAAGCTGCGTGTTGACGTGTTGACGTCCTGACGTTACGATCTAATTCAATCTGTTCAATCTTTTTTACTTTGTGTGAACCTGCACATTGCCCTTTTTCACTTTTCTTTTTCTTGCGCCCTTCTTGTAAATGCCCGCCTTTGTTACCCTTTTTTGGAATTTACAGTTGCATATCCCTCTTGACAATACATTTTTATCCGGCGCAAGCAGAACTTGTTTTTTTTTTTAAAAAAAATTCTTTGTTTTGATTTTGACTCTCTTTAACATGTACATAAGCAATCGCACATACTCGTTATTTATTTTGAACCCACTTCCCAAAATAGCCTTAACCGTCACGACCACGAGATAACCTATGCCAGTAACGGGACGTGCCAGAGTGCATATTCCTGCAGGAGGCAAGAGGGAAAGAAGGACCATACAGCCGTGGTCCCTGCATATTCAATATTTTGTGACGACATGCAGGCGTGGAGGAGTAGAGGGCATGTGAGTCTGGGGGAATCTCTGGAGATAAGGCGACTCCCCAAGAGAACCTTTTGGCTAGCGAGCTTTTCTCTGTATCTGCCTCTTCATTTTACCGACAAGGTACACTATTTTTGGCATCCATCTCGACCGGGTGGCACGTATTGCTTTTCTGTGATGGCTAAAGTAGAGCGTCGGGAAATAAAATGAGCCTCGACACGAACAGGACGACAATCCACAGTCAACAAGTCGCAGTTTGTTTGGAGGGGGGGTCAGTATTTTGAGTCCAATATTTACAATATTGACAATCCGAACATGGCCTGGCCTGCAGATCAGTAACCTGGTGTAAGAACTGTAAAGAAAAAAAGGATCAAAAGGATCTGGCCGGTGTCTTGACGGTTGGCTGTAGGGACACATATCTGCCTTTCTGTTTTCTCATAAATACACCGGCTCTTTTCCCGTATACGTTCTCAAGGCCACAAGTTGATATTGGTCGGTGCAGTCATAACAACCTGGATCTCTTTTCTTTCTGTTTTGCTGTTTTGCTGTTTTTGCTGTTTTTGCTGTTTTTGCTGTTCTCTGCCACGCGTTTATTTTTTCCCAGTGTATTATCAGACAACAGCAGCCAAGCGTTCAACAGTCAAGAGTTCTTCCATTGGGGATCTTAGGCTGATCTCGCTCATCGAACCGACCAGCACCAATAACATTACCGTGCCCCGGGATGGTAAAGAGTGATATAAAATGACGGAAATGAAGAGGCCACTGCAAAGTTAATTAAATGACGAGGACCAACCGAGACCGAGTCCAGCCCCCAGGAGGTCCAAGAGGCAAGAAGAGGCAAGAAGAGGCACAATATATCAGAGAAAGACCAAAAGAGATAAGGCCGCAAGGGTCTGGCCAGACAGAGAGCAGGGCGATGACAGAACAAAGGGGCGTTTGCTTGGTATATGTCTAGATTTAAGTTTGCCCAGGCGTGCCTAGACTTGTTTCTTCCCGTGTGTAGAGAAGACTCTGCATGGACATTGCGCGTGTCCAGAAACAAGGAACTAGAGCAAGAGTGCAAGAAATAGAAAGAAGAAACAGTAAGAGGAAACAGTAAGAAGAAGCAGACAGAAGCTCAAAAGCAAAGGCCCGTCCTTCTACCGGGTTTATCCTCTCGTCGCGACTTTCTTTCGTCTGGAGATACCTTTCCACTGTCTCGTGAGCTTTCTTGTCTTCTTGTCTTCTGTTTCAACCTTGTCTCTACATTTGACTTTATTCGAATTTCAAATTTCCCATCCTTCATTTGATTTTCAGGACCAAATTGTGTTCAGTCATCAAACAACCCACAGCCTTGCATCGTTACGCTGCATCGGGGCATCGGGCAGACGGACGATCGCACACTGCAACCAGGACCAGGATTGGACCTCGCAAGAACATACCAGGAGCACAAAGCACTGCCTCGCTATTACGAGAGTCACACAATATTCAAAGCAATATTAAGGATAGTAAGGCAGTCGTTGACCGCTTTCAGTCAGCAATTTGACGAGGAACGGAAAATGTCTCGACAAAGTCAACGGCAGCGGCCATTGTCGCTGGCTTCGGCGGTCCTCGTTCTCTCTGCATCCACATCGCCGTATTTTTGTGCCTCTGCCGAAGACGCGGCATCGCCAAATGCCCTCGCTACAAATCCAGTGCCCATCGACGACAGAAAATGCAACTGTTTTGTGACGAACGGCTCCGACACGGCCTACTTTTCGCGCCACGCCTTTTACGATTTCCGGTCCCTGGGCGAGTTTGCCAGTTCGCCGCAACTGCTGCCCGATGCCGGCAACGCAGCAAACGCGCCGGCGACGAGCAGCTACTTTACGTCGCCGAACTTTACGTCGTTTTGGGAGTCGCAGAACTGGAACACGAGCACCAGCAAAGCGCCCGTGCTGCGCGTCAACTCGCTCAACAATATTTATATCGAGAAGAATGGCGACGACAAGGGCGACAAAGGCGGACCTGCGACTTGGTTGACGCTGCGGACTGCCCGCCACGCCTCTTTTCAGAGTGCCGCCGAGATCGTCACGCAGAACGCCACGTTCCAGTTTCTGTCGATGCGCATGCTGGCGCGCACCATTGGCGATCCCGGCGGATGCATGGGCATGTTTACGTATAGGGAAGAGACGCCGTCGGCGTCGTCGTCCTCGTCGTCGACATCGTCGTCCGGC
Source organism: Sporothrix mexicana (assembly GCA_021396375.1). Lineage (NCBI taxonomy): Eukaryota > Fungi > Ascomycota > Sordariomycetes > Ophiostomatales > Ophiostomataceae > Sporothrix > Sporothrix mexicana. The sequence continues at coordinate 7,077 of WNYC01000127.1, read as the reverse complement.
ACAAGCCTCAACCACATCCAGGAAGTCGACCTCGAGGTTCTGACAAAGTATCCGCGCGACCACGTCCAGTGCACAAACCAGCCGGCCCTCGACGACAAGAGCGACATTATCGAGGCGGCCACGCGCAACGTGACGCTCCCCGACAGCCTCGGCTGGGACGACTGGGCCGTCTACCGGCTCGACTGGACGCCGCAGCAGAGCACGTGGTACGTCAACGGGCACCAGATTGCCAACATCTCGTTCCAGACGCCGCGCGACCCGACGAGCATCCACATCAACGCCTGGAGCAACGGCGACAAGTGGACGGGCGAGATGGCAAACGGCACGCAGGCACACTTGCAGATTCAGTGGTGGGAAGTGCTGTACAATGTGACGACGAGCCACGATGCCGTGGTGCCGAAAAAGGGATCAAAGAAGCGTGATGGCGGTGGCGATGCGGGAGGAAGTGGAAGTGGAAGCTGCAATGCTGTTTGCAGCATCGACGTCGGCGGTGCCCCGGGACAGGCCATGCTTGTAGCAGGCAATGCCACTGATGACAGCAGTGGAGGCGGAGCAAAGAACGGAGCTCCAGGCGGGCCATTTTCGGGGTGGACTTCAATTGTTGCACCTTTGGCCGTTGGTCTGTTCTTCCTTTCTCCGGTGTTGCCATTGTAAGAAACGATGGAAGCTCGATCTTGTCAGTTTGTGCCATTTTGTGTGATCTTTGTGTGGTTTGATTTACTTAATACTCTCCGTCGCATGTTTGGTCCTGTCCATATTTAGTCATGTTTGATTATATTTACTTTGATATTTACATTTTCCATTTCCCAGAGCACACAAAGGCCGCGCAATCCAGAACACAACAGGTCTCTCAATCAAATATCTACGAATAAAACAAAGCAACCCAGCGTCACTAACGCACGACGGCAACATAAATGTCGAGAAGAAAATCGGCCAGGGTGGAGGAAACCAAATGTACTGGCCCGGACCTCCGAAGGCTACCTGTTGCTCGATGTCCATCGTGCATTTCGGGTACGCGTAGCTGCTGTGTAATCTAGGAGAGGTTGTGGGGAACACGCAAAACGGTGCGTGGAGAAGTGATCAGGTCTCGGAAGATTCCCTTACCAGCAACAGGCCCCCATGGTTCAGTAAAGGCTTGCGCATTTATCGTCTTCTTTTGTTCTGTTGTTCCTTTCTGCTTCTATGCAGTTTTCTTTCCTTTTATTTTATTCCATTTCCTTTCCTTTCATCGTTTTTCCCACCCTACTGTCAGCACACGGAAAACAGCCTGCACGTAGTCCGATGCATCGTCATGTTTCGGGCGTGGCGATCATTTTGTTGTCTCTACGAGCACTCGTCAAGTAACGCGTCGAATGGTCATAGAAGTCGCCGCACATTCAGAGAAAACAGACGAAAGAAAAATGAGAAAAATGATTAAAAATCGTGACATAAAAAACGTGACATGTTGCGCATTTACACGACGCATTTTGCAGTTGTCGGCCGTGCAAAAGTCTTTTATCCTGTTCTTGCATTCTTTCGTCCCGTGTCTTGAATTTCTGCCTTTTCTCCTTCACTTCTACCCTCTCGTTCTTCCTTTCATCCATTTCATTTCTGCCTTTGCATCGTCCCTGCGTGATCGACGACGGCGATCAAGGATAAAGTTCAGCTTGTTCTTTTGATGCTCTTTCTAATGTTCGTTTTTGTTTCTTTCCCTTGCGTGCACCACAATTTCTATGGCACTTGGCTTGAGGTACACCTCCTTCTCAACGCACTGATGCACGTTGAGCAGGGCGGCGATCACGGGCAGCAGGGGCAATGCCTGCACCAGTTCGAGTCTGTGATTGGTCGTGAGGCATCGTGACTTTCCTTTTCACTTCACATCTTGCGACGTCGACAACGCGATGCAGACGATGAGGACGAAGGCTGACAATGTGAAGCAAGGATCAGGGGCTGAGGGAAATTGCGGATGAAAAGGAAGGGAAGAAGACAGGCAAAGGAGCAGAAAAGGAAAAGAAGAAAAGAAGAAAAGAAGAAACAGAAACACCAAGGGTAGCTCGTGAAGAGAAGGCATGTTGAGGAAGAAGACCTCTCAAATAGATGCCAAGACCCAGAACAGGCGACTGTTTTCTTTCCTTTTCGTTTTGCATCGAATCGTATCACCAATCCACATTATCAAACCCAGCACAAAAAAGCCAATAAATGCCCGGATATTTAGCACGGATATATCGACATCTGCACAAGCCTGTACTACACCTGTACTCATGTGTCTCGTGGCGCCTCCAATATCGAAGATCAATAGATTGCGTGGCTTGCTCGCCATCTCGCGTTCTCGTGTTTTCGTGTTCTCGTGTACTCGACTTGTCGATGACCGATCCGACTCCATCGCCTCCTGCTTCCCCACACAATGAAGGCCGGGACGGGGATTACATCGGTGCTGCTGGCGGCCGGTGCGGTATTGCCTTCTGCAGCTGCAACATCCTCCTCCTCTTCGTCGGCAGCAAAAAACACCACCGTCGACGGCCCCCTCGTCTGCCCACAGCTGCACATCATTGCCGCCCGGGAAACAACAGCACCGCCGGGCTTCGGCGCCGCCCAGACGCTGGTCGACCTCGTGACAAAAGCGTTCCCCGGCGCCACGTCCGAGGCCATTGACTACCCAGCCGCCGGCAACTCCATCCAGAACTACACCATGAGCGTCACGGCGGGCGTGCTGGCCGTGTTGGCTCAGGTGACGCAGTTTGCCACGCTGTGTCCCCAGACGGTGCTGGTCATGCACGGCTACTCGCAGGGCGCGCAGATCATGGACAATGCCTTTTGCGGCGGACCCGACGGCCAGAGTTTGTTGGCGACGCCCTCCCTGATCCACCCGGCGATCAACAAGAACGTGGCCGCCATTATCATGATGGGCAACCCGCGGCACGTGAATGGTCTGCCGTACAATGTCGGCAATGCGACGGCAAGCGGGTTTGCGGCGCGGCCCGTCGGGTTCCAGTGCCCTCTGTACCAGGCGCGCATCCAGTCGTACTGCGACTCGCCGGACCCTTTCTGTGCCAACGGCACCGACGCCGAGTTCCACAACGGATACGGCAAGCGAAACGGCTTGCAAGCATTGCAGTTTATTGTGAGCAAGTTGGTGTTATGAGGCGGGGTGGTTTTCTCTCGATTATCTTCTTGTATTATGCCATAGATTCAGCGTCATATGATTTTGGTTTTTTTTTCGTTTATTTTTTTTATCGTTTTCTTCTCTTCCTCTCATGCCCCTCAATTGTAGTTGAACTCGTTGGGCTTGACTGGAGGATAGGTGCTGGAGCTCGACGAGGCAAACGTCTTGACGGACCTGTCCAGCAGAGCCCGGATCCACAGTTGCGTCGGCACATCGGCAAACTCGTACGAGACTCGCATGGAGAACCCGATGCGGTATTGGCCCATCAGTCCGACGCCCAGCTTCTCGAACGACCTGAAGATGGTATTGCACAGGCGACGGTTGCACGCGTCAAACGGCCGCGCGGACGACGTGGGTGCGTCCAGAAGCTGGGGGTCGAGGGCCTCGCAGGGGTCCGTCGAGAAGGCGACGGAGGCCACAATGGGAGACGAACTTGAATTTGAGTCGACCGTGGCGCCCAACGAACCAGAACCGTAGCCCTCGGAACTGCCTGACGAAGACGACAGGGGCGAAGGTGAGGGTACAAACAGGGAGCCCACGTCGTCGTGCATTCGATCGTTTCTGTTGTTGAAGTTCGTGGTAGCTGTCGCCGTCGTAGTGGTGGGTGGCACAGTAGCTGTCTCTGTGCCACGTGTACTTGTTGAAGGGGCCATGGTCGCACTTGCACTACGTGCACTACCTGCCCCGGTCTCGGCCTCGGCCTGGCCTTGTCCTTGTCCTTGGTTTTGGCCTTGGCCTTGGCCCATGAGGGTTTCGTACCGCACAGCTGCACACTGGTTCAAGCTCTCCTGGATAATCGTCATAGACGTCAAGTAGCTCAAATAAATACTTGCAATCCACACGTTTGGGTACTCGAACACGGTCGCATACGGCGAGGCCGGCGCGTCGTCGGGGACGTTGGATGGAACTTCTCTAAACACGGGGTTTCCCAGGAACGGAGCTGCCTCTGCGTACCAAGAGCGAAATGTGGCGTGCAAGTTGGCGGCGTTTCGTCTGAGCATCGAGACCTGTGCATGGTCGACAGGCAGGCCGTGATGGCGTGTCTCGCGGATGGCCCAGCCGTGGTGCATAATGTTGGGCAGCCGCGCCAGATGGGTCACGTGCCGGTCAATAACAGCGACGGCCTCAGCTGGGAAAGCCTCGTTGAGCGGCACCGTGATTCCGGCCAACTTGCTGCTCAGCAGCCGCTGCCACTTCTTCTTAGCCAAGAAGCAGTCCTTGCCCGTAAAGAAGGCGTTCATGATAATGACGGTCCGGAACGAAAAGAGCATTGCACGGTCCCAGGCCTCGACGAACCCGTCCGACCCGCGGTGCTGCATCAGACTTGCGACTGCGCTCGAGTGCTGCAGCCAGCCATTGGATTTGCCCGACGTATCGGCAAACAGCTCAAACAGGCACATGATCATGGTCGTGCACAGCGTCTCGGGCGAGCGCCACTCGGTCGGGTGGTTGAGCGCCGCCTGCAGCGCCACCAGCGACTGGCCATAGAGCTGCCGGCTCTGCATGACCAGGTTCTCGTCGCCGCGTGATTTTCCCAGCAGGTGCATGGCGAAAGAGCACACGGCGCTGTCGAGCGTGACTTTGCGCCCGAGCCGCGAGGGCACGTGGCGGAACCACGAGCCGTAAAACAGCCCTTCCTTGGGCGCGCGGTCCATGTTGATCATTTCGAGAATGGTGTTGACGTAGGCGGAGCGATTGTCGCGAAGATGTGGTGGAATGGTGACAGTTGGAGGTGATGAGAATGAAGAAAACGGCCCAGGCACGCCGTGGGCAGCGGCCGTGAGCTCGACAAAGAGGGGCACAATAATGCTGCTGGAACTGTTTGCGCCTCCATAGTTCTCAATGTAGCCGGTGCCAAAGTCCATATTGCTACTGCTGCTCTCTGGGTGTGGAGATGCTGAGGCAGATGCCGATGCCGATTGTGATGCTGACGCAGAACCAGAGCCCGACGGGGCAACAGTGTCAAACACCATCACATCGCCGTCCTTGCCTGTGCCCTGCCCCCGCCTGCGGACCTGGTGTTTGCCCGACACAAATTTGAGTGACCGATCGTAGCCCGGGCAGTCGGCCCCGTATGTGGCGCATTTCGCGCATCCAGGCCGGCCCTCGTCGCAGCGCACACGCCGCCGTACGCACAGCAGGCAGCCGCGACTGCGCGGGACGCCGACCATCGTGGCTCGTTGTCGTTGTTGTTCACCTCAAAGTTGATCTTGGTGGCATTTGAGAATTCAGGGGCTGGCACAAAATTTGCTAGATCGTGCACTGTCAACTTAGGAAGGCACCGTCAAAAATCGCCACGGAAGGAGGTTGACGTTTGACGTTGACATTTACAAGGACGGTTGCGCCTGCCCTGAAGCAGCAAATGGGGCCTGCCCCACTGCGAAACTCTAAATTTCGGGCGCTGGTGGTCCCCCTATCTTGGCATAGCCGTTTTACACCCGCCTTGCCTGCCCCCAAACTGTGGTCACTTACAGGCGCCATGCCTTCACGTGACAACACTATGTGTAATACCGTAGGGTCGTCGACACAACCACAGAATCTCACGTCTTTTGCAGACAACAAAGGATCCGTGGACTAGGGCGAAAGATTTGAATTGTTACCATGGTTGCATTGCATGTATTTATCTCATAAATCGCATGGGAAATGGCGGTGAAATGAAGTAAACAACGCGGCCAAATAGGACGGAATAGGAAACAACCTCAAAATGAGGCGTTGAGACCAGTGAGATTGGTGTCTAGGAAGGATGTGACTGAATGGGGCTTTTATTCTCTTTTTTTGTTTCCTTGCCATGGATGTATGTTGCATTTCAAGCCTCTCATTCGGTGAATCCAACGTGTTGTTTGGTTGCTCATTCCTGCGTTGGCTTTGCTGAGGTTTCTTTTCTTTTTGCTGAGAGACTCTACATTCCTCTTCGAAAATCGCCGAAGAAACGGTTCAACTGATCCGATCGACATGGGACTGGTTCACTGTCAACGCCCCGCCAAAACGGCCATTGACAGCCCGCCCTCTCCCAAAATAGCCTCATATGGCAATTCAAAATAGCTGTCGTCATCTTAATCATCTTTTCTTATGTTCTGCCTCGTCTTCCCGCCGATTTTCTTCACTCTGCTTCCATCTATTTGAAAACGACAGGGACCAGGGATGCTGGACTGCTGGGCTTCTTGAGCCGTCCCATATGCCTGACAATTAAGAGACGGCTGGCTGTGGGGAAAGAGGCCAGCATATCAAGCAATTCATCTCATCCCAAATGCCAGTCTTGCAGCCTGTCTACGTTGCTTGGCTATTCTACTTTTCTGCTTTGTTTGCGATATGTGTTTTGTTTCATGTCATTTTATTCTCCATTTCTGCCCCTCCCGTTGGCGCATTTCTGCGTATTCTTGTACATTATTGTCTCTCTTACGCATGGCCGACGAGCCCGACATGAAACATATTGCCCTTTGCGTAAAGAGGCTTCATATTGTTCTCATGGGAAATGGGAAATATCGGCAGGTCCTACCTTGTAGGCAAAAGGTCATTTAAAGCATTTCGGTATCAGGCATGGCTGGGTTGTTGCTCAGGATAAATCAGTCGTTGCTTTTTTTTTTTTTTTTTTTGTTATTATCTTTGCTGGTTATTTCGTGAGATTTTTGTATACGAGATATTCATATTTTGAAAGAGATATTAGAAAAAAAAAAATTAAAAATAATTTTACCTCCATAATATCACGCAGTAAAGCAGAACAAATAATTATATTTTGAGAAAAACATGTAGAGAACCAAAATTTTTGATGAAAAATATACAAAAAAAAAAAAAAAAAAAAAAAAAAAAATAAGAAGAAGAAGAAGAAAAAAAAAAAAAAAAAAAAAGCAAGGCCAGGTAAAAGCGAAAAAAAAAAAAAACTAAAGCCACAAGGCAAGGGCAACGAGAATGGAGCGGTTAACGGGAAAGCCAGCCTG
>WNYC01000126.1:0-35497 GCA_021396375.1 Sporothrix mexicana | reverse complement strand
TTTTTTTTTTTTTTTTTTTTTTTTTTTTTTTTTTTTTTTTTTTTTTTTTTTTATTTTTTTTTTTTTTTTTTAAATAATAAATAATTAATTTTTTTTTTTTTTTTTTTTTTTTTTTTTTTTTTTTTTTTTTTTTTTTTGCTGAGACCAAATAATTCGATCTTTTACTGATGTTTGTCACAAGACACAAAATGTGTGCACAATAATATGGCATTAAGTTGTGAGACCAGAATATAAATAACGATAACTATAAGCATCCAACAGCACGATAGCGGCATCAATCTACGCTACCACGAGAGCCTGATATAGTGGCAAACTCATAGATGGTAGTCAACGCGCATCAACAATTCTGGGGTGAGCTGTCCCATACAGCTGCATTCTGCGAGGGCCATGTAAGCACGGAATTTATCCTCAAGAATATGCAGAGCACTTATAAGTCTAGCACCGCCATTATATGCAATTGCCCAAAAGGGCCGGCCGACCTATCCACACCATGTCTGCACCAAGATACAGTGCCTTGAAAATATCGGAACCACGACGTATTTCGCCATCGAAATGCTATACTGTTAGCTAGCATTCTCATGGAATAGTAATATGACCGATCTCCTTTCCCGCTGGATGCGCAAGCGCAACAACAACGCCCATAAGCCCGAGCACCGTCTGCCCACGCTAGTTGTTCCCTTCCTGGTCTGTCCCGTCGGTCTCATTGTTTTTGGATATACAGTTGCACACCAACAGACATACATTCGCGCGGCTGTCGGGGCGGCAATATGTGCCGCTGGATTGACCCTGGTACCCTCTGTCATGCTCTCGTATGTCGTTGACTCATACCCACAGGCCAGCGGTGAAGCTCTTGTCTTAGTCAATACATCGAAGAACGTTGTTGCCTTTGGATTGGCCAAGGGTGCCTATGCTTGGATGGCTAGCGAGGGAATTGAGAAAATGTTCTACGAGTTTGATGGTATTCAATGGGCGGTGTTGGCGCTGGGTCTGCCGCTTTACTTTGCTGGACCGTGGCTGAGAGTCAGGACGACGAAGTGGTTATTGCTGTAGAAATTGCAGATTTCATTGGTATTAATATTAATATTATTGGCACTGCAGGGAGCAATGGATTGGAGCAAGTAAAGTGTGACGCAGGGAGGATAGCATAGTAAAAGACACTCCATCAATATCAAAGGTAGGGACAAATTGTGTGTTCTAATTAGTTGGACGTGGATAACGTAAGCCGTTCCGCATTAACTTTACCGCCAAGTACTGTCAACAAGTCAGCTTTACGCTTACGGCACTGGAGAACACAGGATCCCGTCCGCTCTGCCCTAGTTATACCTGTGGTGTAATATATATTTATTTTCGAATTTAGCGAGATTCTTTTCATCTACGTTTTTAACCGACATTTATTATTTCATTTTATCGTAATCCTTTTAATTATTAATAATCCGATAACTGTAAAAGATTAACCGTTGTCGTGGTATCGTTATTATCTTTTTTTACGGTGTAAGCTTCCGTTGCCTGTTCGTCCCCTACAGAAGCAGTCAGAAGAACTACCAGTATAGGCTGTTCTGCACGTGGATTAAACGCCACAACTTCGAACATATGCTTCTTTTGTCTCCACACAGTTAAGCCAGCTAGCAAAAGATGTAATATCTCATCTCCTGCTACGTCTCTCTCGTGAACAAGAAGGTCGTCTCCCGTACTAGTAATACCAAGTATCTGACAATCGTCACTACCAATAGGACCACTGTACACCTTACTGTATGTCTCATCTCGGTCTCCCTCTTCATCTTGGTTTGTTGTGGGATCATGGCCTATACGGTAAATGGCTGGCTTGGCGAGCGTGCCATCACCGCTGGCATTGCGGCTTTCCATGGACAAAAAGTAAAGCGTCTTTCCAGCCCAAGCAATGTGGCTGATGGAAAAGGAAAACGGCGTCTTTGGGCTCTTTGTCTTGCTCACGGCGACCGGGTATGGATCGCAGTCCCCGCCGATCCACAGCTGACAACTGTCGGGCGGATATGTAGACTCTGCAAATTCAGATACTCGATACTCAACTAGCATGGCGACCCGTCCATCATCCGGGGCACCGCAAGGGGCCATCATCTTGACACACCCTTGACCATAGATGGCACAGTCGCTGTACCGTTGTGGACGCAAGGAATGAGCGTCAATGAACCGCTGATCGAAGCCGGAGTGTCCGTAATGTGTAGCTAGTAAAAAGCGGTTGTATTTGGGCAAGGGGCAGAACCGCGTGAATGGCCACGGCACCAAAATCGGTGCAGGCTCGACATCAACACCAAACCAGAGTCGGTATAAGTGGTAGTTGGCCTGTGGATCGCATTCATGCTCGCGAGGGTGCCGGTCAGACATAAAGAGAAGCAGAGCGCCGTCCGCGGACCACTGCGGCGCGTGGTCATTAAACAACCCGTGGGTGACTTGGCGTGCGGAATATGCCTCACCAACGTCGGCAACCCAAATGTTGGAGGCGTAACGAGGTGGGCGTTGGTTATGCTCATTGTCTTGTGAATTGCTGACGCAGGTCCTGAGATGGTAGGCTACCTTGTTGCCGTGAGGTGATATGACAAGGCCACCGGGCCGAGGGAGAGGATGTTGTGGGCTAGACATTGTTTGTTCTTTGTGTCTGTTGGCAAGGGATGTGATGTGTTGGTTTCAACGTTTAATAAGCTGGCGGCAAAGTGGAAGGCGACGCAAAGGTTAAATAGAAAGTGAGATGGCGAGAAAGCACGTTTCTCGGAGGTGGTAAGCTGGCAACAACTTCAATATCGGTGTGTATGTCGGCAAAGAGGGGTTGGCCCTGATATTTATATATTTGAGGCACAGCAGTGGTAAGCCTAATAACAATATGGTGTGCATTGGATTATGGTTGTTGGGTGTCAGCTGTGCCGCAGTACGGGATTACCTTTTAACGCTCTATTTACTAGACGGCCGGCGGGCCAATAAGTGCCTGCAGAGGATCCCTACGTAAGAACCATCAGACGCTAAAGATAATAATGAATCGGCGAGACGCGGCGTGTGCGGCAGAGGCAAAAGCGTTTCTGAACTTTTGAATGTATCATCTGTTTATCGGTGAAATACTAGATCACCGACAGAGAATATGTAGTTTAGTCTGCAATAATCTACAACATCCTTCCAGTACGTACTTCTCCGAGCAGAAGTGAGAAAGACAAACAGACAACAATATCAATGACTCTTTCAGAACAACCCGTACAGGGATGGACGTGACGCACCACCACCTCCTACGACCGCACGACCACCGCCACCCCCATCGAGCCCACCAACCATCCCAAAGATCCGCCAGTGTCACTTTCACTTGCGCGAAACGTTTGTCTACTGCAGCTCGCCACCTCCGTGGGATCAGCTGCTGGTCGAGATGTACCTGAGCAGCTATTACAGGAGTGATACAAGCCAGGAAGGAAGCGGCACATTCACGCTCGACCTCGGCGAGTCGTTCACCTGGCTGTCTGCACGCTCGAAACTCCCTACGGACATTATGTTTGATCTGGAAGACTGCATCAGCCCATAGAAAAGAGACAACTACCGCCCGGACGGGATGTCCACCGCCAATGCCGCTTATGTCAAGGACTGCAAGATTAGCTTTAGGGCTGGTGGACGCAGCTGGTCAACTGCGGATCGAGATAAATCATCGGTTGCATACTTCAACGTGGGCGCCTACGACGTCGACCCCGTGATGAAGAGTACGGTACGTATTTCGAGTTCCTGATTTGATTTTGCTGATTTTCCCTTTCATATCATCCGTGTTCTGGGACGATCTTATGGGCCCAAAAAGCTGATATTATGTGTCTGATTCCAGGACCGTCAAATGGACCGTCATTATATTTGCTGAAAAACCAGCCGTTGGACATGTTCTCATTTCCGCAGGCAGACTACAAGTTTGGAGAACTGAATCAGTATCTTGTTTTATTCAACCTTTACCTGACACTCGTCTACTTTCTTTCGTTCTTATGTATAAAATTTAACAGATACATCATACATCCCCACCCTTATTGTGGTTTTACAGGAACTGGATAAACATTAAGAGGTGCAATAATATTCACCCAATACAATACAAAAAACTCGCCGGAAATACTCTTTTTCAGAGGCGCACCTACACCGTACTTGCTCCAACCTGTTTGGTAGATGTGTTCTCTCGTGCTTCTTTAGAACGAGGGATTACGATTACGGCCCGACCGGCAGTGTTCGCTTAAACGCGACAGTAGCTTATCGATTGTATAATTTCCAGAAAGCGAAATGTTATAAACCAGTATTTAATCGTAAAACTATGACATAGACAGAATAAATCAAATAATAAAAAAACTATAGTATACTCCTCGTATCGCACATCCCTCGCACCTCACATTCTCCATGTCGTACATTCTTCGTATCGTACATCCTTCATATCCTACACAGTTCTTTTACACCCACCGGCTGGCTTGGTTGCAGTCATCCCAATGCCCCAATAACTCTACCAACGGCGTCATCGCTTCCACCCAGCTCATGATCGGATAGCCTTTTGGAATCTCTTTGCTTTCAACCTGAGCCTCAATCTTGTCGGACCAAAAGTCTGACAGGTATCCATGCTCGTTGTACGGCTGCGTTCGGGCAAACAGGGTCCAGAAATGGATCACTCTGCAAGCCGTTTTCTTATCCACCTCGAACCACTCCTTGTGCTTGGATGATCTTTTTCGGTTGTAACATGCCGCGCAAGGAGGGTTTTGAACCCGCCGGTACCTGTTTAGGGTGAGGTGAATGAGTGACTCAATCCTCCGAGCCGCCTTGCACTCAACATCGGCGCGAAAGACCTCGATAAAATTGGATTTGCAATCTTTCCTCCATCTTTGTAGGCGATCTTGAATAGGATCGGTGGAAGGTCTAACTTCGACATAGCCAATCTTGAAATACCCGTCGAGATCAGGTTGCCGAAAGATGTAGATGTGGCCCTTAACCCGATCATCTTTGGCTATAGACATTTTCATAAGTTTGACCAATGTCGTGTGGGATTTGTTGACTGGAGTTTGGGGATAGATGTCGAATGCTGGTTTTTGTTTTGACTTTACTCTCGACATGGAAAGTAACTCAAGCCCAGCCGTTGCGCTGTCGACGTCTTCATCGCTGAATATTTCGTCGTCGGAATCGTCGTCGGCATCGTCATCGGGGTCTTCACTTGAATCGTCTTGTTGGTCCTCATCCGAAGTTGCTTCCGCATTATCGTCCGAGCCAGCATCAGAGCTATACGCCGAGTCGGACGATAGGTCTGCAAACGCCTCTTGGAGCGCGCGTTCCCATAGACGCCTCGTCAACTTGGACGGTGTGCTTCCGCTGCTCTTTGGCAGCCTATTGGCCAGCAGGTATTGTATCCACAGATCCTCGCACCACGCATCGTACAGTGAAGGGGCCTGCTGCCGACAATATTTGGTTTCATTGCAGATGACGACATTGCTGAGTTTCCGCAGAAGATTTGCTGTTCTCAAAGATGGCACTTTTGATGCAACGAGGCTGTCGAGCAATTTCAAAACTACCTTTTCCCTTGCAGCTGTGGCATGGCCGGAATCTCTAGGAGCAGTTTTGAAGGAAGGCGGCACGCGGTCTTGGCAGATGTTGTAAGGTGGCTTAAGATTGAGGAGGCAGCAGAGCCACTCGCGTGACGCAAATTTGAAGCGGTTGTCGCATGGCACAAGATAAAGCATGTTGAATAGACAGAGTAAGGTTAAAGATGAAAGTCAAAGATGAAAGTCAAAGAGGGAAATGATGCTGCGATTGTGATGCCAAGTCAAAAATGCTTTCATGAAAAAAAAAAAAAAATGGTGATGGGTGCTTCCTTTTGAGCTTGACCATTTCCACACGGAGGCGGGCGATTGCCAATTTTGGCAATGTACGAGGGAGCCAGTCTTGCATCTTCGATGATACGGATGATATACGGAGTGCAGATACGGCGGGAGGCCGTATCGCCGGGTGCCACACTGACGCAACCTCTCCTGAGATGGAGGCTGGGAAGGAGGCTGATAAGGAGGCTGCTGGGATTTGTGAAACACGCAAACCAGATAAGCTCCGGGACAGACTCTGCTCAACTAGTGTTTCGCCTTGAAAGGGGAAGCAGCATATTGGAAGTACTCGACACTCTATAATAGAGCGAAAAGGTACGGGATACTGAGATAGTTCCATCAATGCTTCATATTGTCTGGTTTGACATGTCCTTCTCGGGCAAAGCCATTTTGGCATTGGGTACGAAGTACGGAGTACATGAAAAGAACATGAGGGAAACTCCGTATCCCAAAATGTCAAAATGGAAACGGCCTTTCGGCCGAATGCAGAAATTTGGGGTTCAAATGTTTCAATATAATAATAGCCCTTGTAAGATGACATCCCTACCTCGCCTGAGTTGAGACAGCAACACCCTGTGGTCTTCCTGGCGCCTCAATGTCGTATTTGAATATTGTTTCCCCGTCGTCTATGGAGTAATTGAGCACAATGTTTCTAGAAATTTTATGGCTTCCCTTCCCCACAAACCTGTCTCATGTGGGCGCTACATCCCGACTTTTGGGATAGGTTAACGTTTTGTTTTTAATAGGAATAGTGGGGCTTGTTCAGTTGTAGTCGTGGCTGTGCCCTCCATACTGCAATTCTGTGACACGGGCAGTTGCCTAATTAGGGTGCAGGGCCATGTGCATGGCCTCGCTGGAACTCAGGCACCGAGACGTGTGGCTCGTGCTCCACACAGATACAAAACACCTTTCAAATTATCGTCACTATTTCTCACCGAACCTCACAAACAGAAACAAAGAAAAGGCAAAAAATGGCTAAGGAGAAATACTAAAAAAAAAGAAAAAAAAAAGAATATGCGGCAAGGGCGTGAAACCTCGCTTTCCTCACTCTTGTATGCTGCGGCGCAGACGGTACGCAGGTGTGCATCCCGTGCAAGCCTGTCCAGTTCTGAATAGCGCCCGTGCCAGGCTATGCATCGCTGGAATCTGACCCCCCCTCCCAAGCTGGGCTTGTGGTTCGTAAGGGAGAAAATGAGGGTCTTTAGCTCAAACAAGAAATACACTGCAAAGAAATCAAATCATACTGTCATCTCCCATTTTATAAAACCAAACGCCGCAGAACAAATACAAGTTTGACAACGAAGCCTGCCATTTCCGCGTCAGCTCGTCACTCAGTGGCGTTGCCGGCCAGACTGCGCGCTGTCGACATTTGTTTAACAAGCTAAAAACAGCACGTTGTCGAGTTGGGTCTTCAATCGAGAGGCCGACAATGTACAAACACTGCGAGCACACGACACTGGCTGCATTATCCGTCAGAGTTAAGGTACTGCCACAAATTATAGCAACATAACGTTAAATAGCTTTACGTTGTTGTAAGTCTACATTAAGGTCGCCTATAAGCGGCTTGTGGAGGATTAGCAGAATTCGTGCACAGTAGTACAGCTACATGGCTACGCTAAACGTGGGCGGGTAAATCTAAATAGGCTGGAAGGTTATATCTATCGCGTTGTTGTCCCCCCTGCCGCCACCGGGGCACTGGGTAACGGATCAAACTCGACATAATACCACCAGTCTTCCAAACTCTCCAAAGGGCATCTACCTTGGCCATGTATACTGCCGGTGCCCCCGGTGGCGCTCCATCTCTTTGGCTGGGTAAAATACAACAACGTGTACAAGTACAGTACGGACCGCGCGGCCAACCCTCGAGCCGCATCATAAGATGCCAAAACGTCAGCGGCCTGCGGCGTTCGTGGAATGCTGCCCGCACGTCCTGGCACAGCCATAACCACCAGACAGCCTGGCGCAAACCGCCCGACTCGCCGTAGATATCACTTAGGAGCGCTGGGTGAGAAACACGCCCTGCAAGTGGCGCTCCCAGTCGCGGCGAGAGCCAGCATCTCGTAGGTAGAGGCGAGCTGCTCGAGACTCGTTTTGGTATATGCTATTACAAATATATTTTTACGTCCTCACCCTCCTTTGATTTGCGATGACTCCACTGCTACCAGTCGCGGATTAGCCAGCTTGCGAGTATTTATTCTTTTTAATAATGTTATTGTGTAGTCTCTTCGCGGGTAGCCTATTTCATAGCAATATTATATTTTTAACCTTAGCATATATAATTCCATTTACTCACACGACTTATACGTATTGAATTCAAACTCTTCATCATCAATTAATTTCATTCAAAACATAACATCACCTATACGAATAAACTGGCTCTTATCTTCCTATCCTTAGCTCCTTGTTCCGTATTCCCAATCTACTTCCCAATCTTCAGAACAGCACGGCCGGGCAGTTTGCCGCCAACCATTGCCTCGATAAACTTGTCCACATCCTCCAGAGTGCCCTTTGTCAGGATGGGGTGGACGAGGCCACGGGCAGTAAAGGCAAGCGCCTCGTCGACATCCTGCTGCGTGCCGACGACGCTGCCCACAATGCTGAGTTGCTGCAATATGTTAGTATTGTGTATTTATTTCAGTTGCCTGGGGGTTAATATCTGCACCTACCTTGAGAGCCAGCATAACTGGAGGAGCACCGGCAAGCACCGCAGGGTCACCAGGAAGACCGATCGCGACAATTGTGCCACCGCTGCGGGCCAGGGACGGTGCAACAGCATAGCCTGCAGCCACGGCCGCAAAGACAACGACGCCGTGGGCACCGAGACCGTCGGTGAGCTCGGCCACAGCCTTGGCCAAGTCTGGCGTGGTGGCAAAGTCGAGATAGTGCTCGGCGCCTAGCTTCATGCAGAGGTCGCGCTTGGCACTGCCGCCGTCCACAGCAATGATCCGCATGCCGAGGGCCTTGGCGTACTGGACACCAAGATGGCCGAGACCGCCGCCGGCACCGATGAGCACAATCCACTCGCCCGACCGCACCTTGCTGCGCTTGCAGGCGTTGTAAGCCGTGACACCGCCACACATAATGGGGCCGGCCTCCTCGTCGCTGACGGTGTCCGGGATGTGGGTGGCGTAGTCGGCCGAGGTGACACAGTATTCCTGGAACGTTCCGGCCGCGCTGAAGCCCGAGTTGGTCTGGTGGGTGCACAGGACCTCGCCGCCCTGGTAGACCTGCTTGCAGAAGTGGCACGTGCGGCAGACGTCGGTGATCCACTTGATGCCGGCACGGTCGCCGATCTTCCACAGGCCACGCTCCGCCACGCCGGGGCCCATGGCCACAACCCGTCCAACGCCCTCGTGGCCGGCAATGCCGTGCGTCTGGGGCTGCATGGCCACGCCGAGCGGGCCCCATTCATCGTGGATCAGCGACTTGTCGCTGGCACACAGGCCGGTCCACGCAATCTGGACCAGAATCTGGCCGGGGCCAGGCTGCTCCACGGCAACTTCGCGGACGGGCGCCTTGGAGCTGTGGCCCGATCCTTCTTTGATGGCGGCGCGCTGCCGGGCGGGGATGGTGATAGTTGCCATGATTTTGCTCGTTGGGTGTGATCTGGGTTATGATCTAGATTGCGATTTGGATTGCGTAGAAAGGTGACGGATGATGGATGATGTGATGTCACTTCACGATTGATGCATCCTGAGCCCACCACTTATATATCCAAGACGCGATATGCCCCGTTCCCTTGGATGAAAGCCCAAACACCATGTCCTCGATTGTTGATGATATCCAAGTTCCTCTCACCCATTGGATTGACGCTAATGCACCATCGGCATCGGACCGTAGTGTTACTGTTTACATACGATACTCAACGGGCAGACGGGAAGTACTACTGGTGAACGCGGGGATTCAATGTACCACCTTCCAAGGCAAAGTGACTTGGCTGTTTGGTGGCTGTCAGCATTCACCACTTTCCTCACAGTGGTATTCAAACTGTCTTGGCCTCGGGCAGAGGGAGAGACACTTAACTACTAAGGTATGCGGGGGGCACGTGGAGATGGCTCGGGATCAATGCGGGGAAGACGGCGCGTTCATCTGCTGGAGAACAAGCGTGGTGTTAGTGAATTGGAAACATATCTACCACTCCACATTCGCCAAGATTTGCGGGGATGGACTGCGGATTGCGGTTCCGTGGGTTGTGATGCTGGAGTGGTGGCCTCACGAGGAGATCGGTGTGTTCAGACACTGTGCGGCGATATGCCACGTTGGCGCAAGAATGCATATGGTGCTGACGTCGATCTTGGCGCCATGCCGTCGGAAATGCGGCGTTGTCACCAAAATTAGTCACTTGTTTGGTTGAACCGACCCGGTTGCAAAACGGATTAAGAAGAATCATCCCGTACGTCTTTCAGAATGCAGCCAGAGGTCCACTGCCGTGGCTGTAATGTCCGTAGATTTATTTCGGCTCTGTATTAACAATGGTTGCCACACATTTGTCCATATTTCCACATAAATCTGAAAATATTTCATACAATGCCATCATACACCTGCAAGCGTCAAAAGGCCTGGTCTGTATGGAAGCTGCCCATAATCTATATGCGCATCGGTCCCGGCCGCTCTTCCCTGGTACAGCAGCTGCAGGTTGCATGGGTCGACGGGCATAGTCTGGTCCGGAGCACTCCGTATGAGATCTCCATGGCTGATGTCATTGGTCCAGGTGGCGCCACTGTTGGCCTTTCCTGCAAACGGCTTGGCCTCGGATGCAGCGTGTGGAGTCCAGGTGCCATTTAGACTGGACGCCGTGAACGAGCGAAAGTAGCGCCCATTGGTGCCAATCGATTCCACCAGCATGAGATATGTCGGTTGATCTTGTCCAAGCACACTGTAGACCTGGACCGCCTCAAACAGGTTGTTTCGTGTGTCGGTCAAGACGACTTTTGCATTGGTGCCAAAGTCACCCGGAAAGTTCTCGATGGGCATGCTGGCCCGGTAGATCCGGCCGTTGTCGCCGGCAAAAAAGAGATACATGGATGTGTCGTCGCCGATGACCGTCTGGTCGATGCATCCGGTATCGGAATCGGATATTTTACCCGTGTACAGCGGCTTCGCAGCAGTCCAGTTGCCGGGGAGTGTTGGGTCGGTCGACGTGCGATACGAGAACGACGTGGAGCCCCATTGGTGGGCAAGGACCCAGATCTTCTTGGGCGAGAAGTAGAACAGCGTTGGCGCCACGGCGCCGACAGCCATACCCGTCTGGGTTGCATTTGCCATATCGGTCCAGTCGTGGAATGGGCTGAACGCCATAGAGCCCCAATTTGATCCTGTATCATGGGTTGTGGCGTAGACAAGCTTCTGGCCGTTATAAACAACAGTGGTAAAGTCTTTGAGTGACACCCATCCTGGTTTTGGGCTTGCCAGAGGGCCTGTCGATGTCCACTTGTACGCCGAAGGGAGTGGACATGACGCACTGACTGCCACGGCAGCAGCAAGGATGGCGAGTTTAGATGACAGAGCAAACATGACGAGCTGGGTGGATGGGCCAAGTTGATGGTGGATGTGTTTTGTTATCTTTCTTGAGGTAAATCACACAGATATATATCACCCAGTCGAGGGAAGATCATCTCAAATATATGCAACTGGGAAACAGTCAAAGCAAAATCTTCCTCTTAAAAGCATTAGCCGTCATATTGAGTTTATCCAGGGGAATATCCACGATTGATGTGGTGTTGAATCCGGCTTAATATGGATATATATGATAGCGCCTTCTTACTTTGTTGCTCATATTGCCGTGAACCAGCCGTGCCGCGGAGTGTTCGCATGGGCGGCAACCATCCCATTAGCTTTCTCCAATTCGTGCCGTTTATAAGATCCGGGATTATTTACCGGTTCGCCCAAACGATGCACGATGAATGCATTTAATATTTGATGTTCTGGCCGGGATTCCCCACGGGACGGTGACGGACGGCACAATCTTAGAGGTCCGTTGTGCCCACTTGGCGGCGAAGAACGTCAATCCCGACGACTTTATCAGTCTTCAACAAACTACGCGATGTGTGTTGCTTGTATATCCACGAGCAGCCGCCAACTACGGATAAAAAGCTAGTGTCCGTCCGTGCCCTGCTCTTTAGTGTGTAAGTTCCAACTAACAGCCTAAAGCTTCTCCTCGTTCAACATGTTCGTCAAAACGTCGGTATCGTCTGTCTCGCCAGCAAGCGCGACCGAGGGACCAACTCGCAGGTAGATGGGCATCTCGACCTTGGGCGGGAAGAAGCCTCCGTACTCCCAGTCGATAATGGCCTTGATCTTCAGGGTCGCGGGGTCCACGATGACGTTGTGGTCAGAGAGGTCGTTGTGGCAAAACACAAGATCGTGCTTCTCCCGCGGACGCATCTGCCATGGTCGCCCGTCAGAGTTTCTCATGATGCGGTACGGAGGCAACACCTGCTTTTCATTAGAAACTGAGCCTGCCGTTGTTTTTGAAGCCTTGGAGCTTATCTTACGGAGCCGCCGGGGCCTGCCCAGACGTTTGATGTCAAGGCTTTCAACGTCTTTAAATGCTTTTCGAGTTCCTGGACGACTGTTTTCTGATCCTCCGCAGTTAGCTCGTTCATCCCAACACCCTCAACATACTCCGTTATCAAGTAGGCGGCCCCGTCGTCCTCGAAACAGGCGTAGAGCTTGGGTAGAGGGATGTCTGTTCTCTCCGCAAGGAACTTTAGGCACGCTCCTTCGTTGAGGACCCGCTCCGAGTTGAATGTTGGCACATAAAGATAACCGCCGTGCTTCTGCCATTCTGTCGGCCGCAAGCTCCGTTTCACCCACGCATCGGAACATCGATAATACTTTCTCTCGGGTGTAATGCTGATGCACTGCTCTTCACGCTTCGCATTCAGGTCTTGATTCGTAGGAGGAGCCATCAGAGGTCGTTGAGGAGCTATTAGGGGTACGTTGATGTGGACTGAAATGGTGGCGAGTTGGGTAATGTTAGAATGTGTGTGTGTTGTTAAAAAGCCGTTGGAAGGGGCGGCTCAACCGCCTAAAATCCAACCCATCAATATATACCATACAATGTTTGGCTACTATCGGGTAGATTCCACAGTTCATGCCTCAGGCCTCCCTGCGTATTCAGTGCCCTGCTTCAGTGGCTCCTTCCGGCATTCAATAGTCAAACATCCCGCATCTTTTCCATCTTGTTCTCAATACTTTTCTTCCTTCTTATCCTCCTCCGCCGCCACATCTTCCTTCTTTGTAAACATTCCCTTGAGCCACCCAAATCGGTCGCGTTCGCCGTTGTCACCGTACCGCCGAGCACGTCGACGAACAGCTCTGCGTCCCGCCCGCGAGTTCTCGTCCACAAAGGCCATGGGCGCGGCCGGGTCGTGCATTGCCGCGTGCCGCTGCATTTGGCCGATTTGCTGTCCAACGAACCCGCCGACGACGGCACCAGTGACCATGTCGCCGCCACCACCGGCGACCATGCCGCCCATGACGCCGATTTGTTGACCGGTGTGCTGCATCATGTTTTGTTGACGCCCGGAGAGTGCCGCAACGGGAACGGCAACCATTCCTGGCGGAGGCTCTGGATAGGTGCCAGGTGCAATGAGGATTGGCGCCTTTGTGTCGTTTGGCTTGGACATGGCGAATGTTTGGATGGATATTCGTCGTGATATGGGCAATGTTCGTGTGGTAGCCTCTGGCAACTGTGTTTGTGAAGAAAGTCAATAGGAGGTGGAGATTTGCTTGGCTTGAGAAGGAACAAAATCAATGACGCCCCTAGACGATCCTTGGCATTCTTGTATATATATCAATTCGGTCGCAAAGGGGCACATGGCCCCGCTGGCATTGGAGGCAGCCCTACCGCCTCTTCATCAATGACATGAAACCATGGGTAAGCCCGCACAGCTGAAAGAAGTCGAGCCAATCCAAGTCTGGGAAAGGTGAGAATATGCAAGACAAGGCACATTTGCACCCTGTCTGTCCCGCAGTTGAAATAAGCTTTGCCAATCTGTGGTGGATACGAGGGGTGCGAGACAAGGTTCCGTCTCACGCGCAGGGAGCTGAAGAGCTGAAGATACCCCGGCAGCCGTGCTCACGCTCTCCGCGAAACGTGTTGCGGCATGTGATTGGTTTCACTAAAGCCGAATTTGACAATGCACACACCAGTTGATTTGATTCGTCTTTTTAAAACCCGCCAGTCAGTCAATGAAGGGTGCACAGGTCAATCTCCCATGCCCACAGACGTATCAAAGTCTCCGTAGTTTATTCTTTGGCGAGAGCTACTGTTGCTCGTAGACTGAACGTGACTAAATTGATTTTGAGACAGATATACCGCCGTGATAACACAAACTGACAATCAGAGCACACATCCATTCACCCATACCACCCCCTCGACCTATTCCGTCTTTGTCTGCGGCGCCACCTCCTGGTGCTCAACCGGCTCCATCTTGACCATGTCGTTGACATCCTGATACGCGTCAACCTTTTCCGACGAGAACTTGCGTGCCGAGACGCCGCGGTGGAACAGAATGTCCAGCTCCTCGTAGGTGCGGCCGCTGGGCTCGGGAAGACGGAAATAGGCCCACCCAAGCATCAGCAGGCCGGTGCCGGCCCAGAAGAAGGCGGTCTTGCCCTTGGCGTTGAGGGCGGTCGGGTTCATAAACTGCGGCTCGACCACCTGCGAGAAAATGTTGACAATCTGGTAGAATGTGCGGGCAAGACAGACCGTCAACGGGCGCAGACGAGCCGAGGAAATCTCAGAGATGAACGAGTAGGCAATGGGACCCAGGGTCATGGAGTACGTCAATACCCAGATGATACAAATAGCAGCCTGCGCCCAGAGAGCGCCCTTGGTGTGCGACGAGACGCTGACGATGCCGATGAGAAGCAGAAGAACGAGGGTGATGAATTGGCCGCCGACATAAATGGTGCGCCGACCAACGTAGGCAATGAGCCACCACGAGGCGATCGTGCCACAGAACGCAATGGCCGTGGTGCCGAGGTTCAGCTTGTAGGCGTCGTCGGCGCTGAGACCGGCATTCTCAAAGAAGTACGTGGGCACGTAGGCGAACGTGCTGCCCGACAGAATCTGACCGGCAAACGACAGGCAGGCAATCTCCGTGCGGCGCAAGTCGGTGCCCTTGAAGCAGTCAATGTAGGTAGCACCGGCCGTCGTCTCGGCCTCGATCTTGATCGTGTGCAGCATCATGGCCAGCTGGCCGTTGAGCTCGTCCTCGGTGCGGTCGGACGTGAGGCGGCGCAGACTCTTCTTGGCATCCTCAATGCGGTCGCGGCCAACAAGATACCACGGGCTCTCGGGCATCAAGTAGCAGCCGACCATCAAAGGCACGGGCCACAGCCACTGGATGGCAAAGGGAATGCGGTACGACCACTCGTCGGGACGGTTGATCAGAGACTCCATTACGCCGGCGGCGATAAACTGGCCAATGGCCCAGCAGAGGTTGACATATGTGGTCAGGTAGGCACGCAGGTTGGTCGGGCAAACTTCCGAGGCGTATGACGGGCCGACCGTCGCAAAGACACCCCACGAGAAACCACAGAGGATTTGGCCAACGAGAAGAACAGGAAGCGATTTGGCGAAGAAGGTGATGAAGATGAACGCTGTCATGAACAAGAGCGAAATGCACATGACCTTGCGGTAGCCGAAGCGAGTACAGAGCTGGCCGTTCATGATGCCGCCTATTTTATTAGTTGAGATGGCACGTGGAGAGCCACTTAATAAAAGTGTCGACACTCACCAAAAATAGCACCAACGGTACTGCCCATGCCGAGGCCCTGCTGCCAGGGCGTGGAGATAACATAGCCCAGTTCCGGTCCATGGTAGTCACCATACTTCTCAGCAAAGCGAGGATAGCCAAAGAAGTTGCTGATGAGGATTGTGTCGTAGCCTTCCATGACAACAGACATGGAAACAAGGATAGACCACAGCACAGCCTTTTTGTTTCTCTTCAGCGAGACCCAGGCATCTTCCTGGTGCTCGGCGTCGGACGCTTTCTTTGCGTCGAGCACGGATGTGACACCCAGCTTGTCCTGCAGATGCAAGGCAGCCTGCGTGCCGAGTTCGATATCAGCCATGGTATGCAGACGGGTCGACAATAAGAGTGAACGTGTTGATCAATGG
The DNA here is from genome assembly GCA_021396375.1 of Sporothrix mexicana. Classification (NCBI taxonomy): domain Eukaryota; kingdom Fungi; phylum Ascomycota; class Sordariomycetes; order Ophiostomatales; family Ophiostomataceae; genus Sporothrix; species Sporothrix mexicana. The sequence continues at coordinate 19,534 of WNYC01000126.1, read as the reverse complement.
ATAGGGATGGCCCGAGATGCGCAAACATACCGAAAAAAAAATTTCCAACGGCAGGTGTATCCATGATTAATATATCTATGACAACAGTATTGAGCTGCACACATTTCACGCATTTGTTCCAGCATGAGGCCACCCTCCGTCCTTGTTCACACCATCTTACCTTCGTCCATGAAGATCCCCACACAATGACGCCCCACGGGGTTTACATGTGCGAAACCCGAATGCGCGGTTACAGTAAAGAAACTCTACTAGCGTCGATTCGCTGCTCGTATTGGTCGCCTGGAACAACGGCCCGGAGATCTCTAGCGTGCTCTGCTGTCGATGGGCTTATTTGGTCAGGGAAGATTAAGTTGTGTCTTTCTCGCTCTTTGCTTTCTTCTCCTCTTTTCCTGTGGAGTACCCTGTCATTTGCATTTAAGCGGCGATGAAGAAGGTGCTCCGTTTTTAACTCTGAAACCCCGGTATTGGAGCTCGAATTTAGCCGGATCTTCATCCTCACGAATTCACGGTGGAGTTCATATTTTCCATGATATGCCGGAGAGAGGAGGTCTGGACTGTTCCGGGAACCAGGTTGCGGCCAGTGGCACAGACGACGGGAATCGGCGGCAGTTTAAGATTCCCGCTTGCAAAGGCACAATTAGTGCAGACCTTCGTCTTTAATTGATTTTTTTCTTTGTAGTTTACTTTTTTTCCCCATTGCAGCTATTTTGTCCCGCTCCCAATTCGACAACTCCGAGATGGTGCTGTGTCTGTCGGTTCGGACTAGGAGGAAACACCGAAAAGGCATGGATTTTCAGCACGAAGCGGAGTCCACCATCCCACCGGGGAACAAAGACAAGAGGAGAAACGGACATAAAATCCCACTGGAGAGCCAACCAATCAGAATCTGGAGTGTACCCAAATTCAAACGGAAACAAACAAATGCTGTGGGACAGCACGTCTGATATGTCGTATTGTCGCGTGCTTTCAACCCGAGCACGGCGGCCATCATGTCCCAATATCCCACTAATCATATCCGCCCGTCAGCTGCGTCGCAGAGGCGCCAGGCATTTCGGCCCTTCTCACCGATTCTGGCTGTTTCAGCGCTCTAGTGACGTACTCCGCACCACATGGTTCCCCTCACGTCAACACGACTCTCGTCATGATCCTTGCATTTTCTCCGGTGGAGTAGTGTTTGGAGCAGAATAAAACATCGTATTGTCTACCTCTGGAAGCTCTTGACTACGACGCACCGGCATCCATTCTCCAACTGGCAATCGAACCCGCCCTGTTCATACTATCGTCGCATTCTTCTCATACTGCTCCTCTCCTCTCATCGTCGTCTTCGTCGCTCTTCGACAATATGAAGATCCGGGACGGCATGTGGCACACGGCCGAGGGCCTGCACGTCAAATATGCCGAAGAAATCTACGAGACAACGACAACGGCCCGCGGTGTTCGCCTTCTCTGCCCGACGGGCAAAATCCGCTCTCGCGGCGATACGCTCAACCAGCCGACAATTACCTTGACCATTGAGGCCGAGGCAGATGGCATTCTGTCGGTCGAAGCCGTGCATTGGGACGGCGCCCAGCGTCGCGGCCCCGACTTTGAGTTGTTTCCCAGCGGCCGGCCGTCTGTCGAGGCAGCAGTCACAAACAATGGACAGACCAGCACCACAGTCGCCGCTGGCTCCGTGGCAGCCACGGTCACGACCAACGAGCAGGATGGCTCACGCACCTTTGGCGTCCGCTTTCACCCCGCCAATCCAGAGAATAGCCGGCGCACTCTGACCTCGCTGAGCCACCGCAGCGTCGGCTTCGCCATCCGCCCGGCCATGTCGAACCCGCAGGAGCAGGAGGACATGACCGAAAAGGACCACTACATTTTCACACAGACAGACCTGGGCGTCGGTGAGTCGATCCACGGTCTGGGCGAGCGTTTTGGGGCGTTCAACAAGGTCGGCCAGCAGGTCGAGCTGTGGAATGCCGACGGCGGCACGAGCAGCGAGCAGGCCTACAAGAACATCCCCTTCTTCCTGAGCTCGCGCGGCTACGGCGTGTTCCTGGACACGCCCGATCGTGTGGAACTCGAGGTGGGCAGTGCACGCTGCTCCCGCATCGAGGCCCTTGTCCGCAGCCAGCGTCTCAAATGGTATCTTATTTATGGCCCAACCCCGCGCGACGTTCTGCGCCGCTACTCTCTCCTGACCGGCACGCCGAGCACTCTTCCGCCCTGGAGCTACGGTCTCTGGTTGAGCACCAGCTTCACCACCAACTACGACGAGTCGACCGTCCAGGGCTTTTTGACGGGCATGCGTGACCGCGGCATCCAGGTCGATGTCTTTCACTACGACTGTTTCTGGATGAGGGCGTTCACATGGACCGACTTTGTCTTTGATTCTGAGCGATTCCCCGACCCGGCCGGTCAAATTGCCCGTCTCAAAGCTGCCGGCCTCTGCCGCAAGGTCTGTGTCTGGATGAACCCTTACATTGCCCAGAACGGCGCTGCTTTTGCCTATGCTGCCGAGAAAGGGTACTTGCTGCGCCGAACCAATGGCGATGTCTGGCAATGGGACTTGTGGCAGGCGGGCATGGCTCTCGTCGACTTTGCAAACCCAGAGGCTTGTGCATGGTATGCCGCCAGCCTGAACAAGTTGTTTGACCTCGGCGTCGATGCCATCAAGACCGATTTCGGCGAGCGCATCCCCACTCGTGGTGTCCAGTGGCACGACCGCTCCGTGGATCCGTCCCGCATGCACAACTACTACACCCTCCTTTACAACCGTGTCGTCTACGAGGCCCTGACGGCCCGCTATGGCGAGGGCCAGGGCGTCCTCTTTGCCCGCTCGGCCACTGCCGGCACTCAGCGTTTCCCTCTGCACTGGGGCGGTGACTGTGAGAGCACGGCTGTTGCCATGGCCGAGTCTCTACGTGGTGCGTTGTCTCTCGGTCTGTCTGGCTTCAGTTTCTGGTCGGTCGATATTGGTGGCTTTGAGGGCTCTCCGCCGCCATGGATCTACAAGCGCTGGGTCGCATTTGGTCTGCTCTGCAGCCATAGTCGCCTGCACGGCAGCAACTCGTACCGTGTGCCCTGGACCATTGACAATGATGACCGCTCGCCAAGCAGTGCAACAACTACGCTCGCCCGCTGGACTGCGCTCAAGAACCGCCTTCTCCCCTACATCCTGGCCCAAGCCCAGGCGTCCATTGCTGCCGGTCTCCCAGTAAGCGTGCGGGCCACCAGCATCGAATTCCCCGACGATCCCACGGCTTGGACCCTGGACCGCCAATTCTTTATTGGTGACAGTCTGCTTGCTGCTCCCGTCTTTGAGGAGGATGGCGACGTGGAATTCTACCTGCCTCGCGGCCGCTGGACATCCTTCTTCACTAACAAGGTCCGCGATGGCCCCGGATGGTTCCGCGAGCGCCACGGTTTTGGCTCCATGCCGATTTATGTGCGCGACAATACCGTCCTTATTCTCGGCCCCGCTACCGAGGCCACTGGACGCAGTGCTGTCTACGACTATGCCAGTGACTCTGAGATTGTCACATATGGTGCCCAGACCGGTGCTCGCGCTGCAGTGGTCGATGCTGATGGAAAGGTTTCCGGCACCATTGTGGTGGGTGAGGATGGAAACTTGACTGGAACCGAGGTTTTGAAGGGATCCTGGAAACACAGCCGAGAGGAGCGTGTTCTTGACAACGCCATTGCAGATGAAATTGTTGATCTCACGGTGTAGGTTTGTCATGTAACAAGAATAGATATAGACTCTAGATTTCATTTGAGTAACAAGAACCGGTACTGGTTGATAAATTAAAGTAAATTATTTTGCTTCGGCATGTCGTTGTATCATGACAGGTCGCTCCTGCCGTTTTTGTTATTGACGCTAGTGCCGTCCCGTTCCCAGTATCAGATGGCGGGTCGGAATTGCCTAATTTGGCATAGTGCGCTCATGGCGTACATCTGATAAACAACAATTGGTGCCGACACGACACGTCTAAAACATGCCCAGACCATGGGATTATGACTGTTGTGACTGTTTACACCTATTGTCTTTTGTCCCTTGTTTCAATAGCGTGCTCCTACTGTGACACTTTTGAATACTCTCTTATAGGCTTTATTATTTTGAAGGGATACGTACAAACTTCATCGAAGCAAGTTACGACAAGTAAAGAAAAATGAAGAAAAAACAGAAACGAAAAGTCCGAAAAAAGGGGGAAATTGTGCCAAAAATCATAACGATTGAGAAAATTGGCAAGCAGGATCCCATCTACATGTAAAAATAGAAGAACCACGTACGATCACTAACATTTACATGCACAAAGCTCACGACACATTCCCCTACTTGGACAACAACTCAAGCTCTGACTTTGTGCTCTTTGCGAGTCATGCCACGATCCATGAATTACGGCAAAATTGTAACAAACAGACTCCTCAGGGTATAGTTGGACCAATTCTTTGTGATGAAAACGGCCACCCGATTGCGGCTACGGTCCTGCAGTCGTGTGATTGACAATCGCAGCATTTTCTGGTGGTTAGCCGGCGTCTGTGAAACTTCTGCCGTCGCCTGCAGCTCCTTACTCAGGATTTCCGCCGATATCAATGCCATGCCGGCTCCCTGGCCGGAGATCAAAGTTAGACAGAGGGTCGAGTCCCCGAGCAACAGAACTCTCCCCTTTGACCACTGTGGCAGGCTGATCATGGTCATGCTATCCACCACTGGCGTCCAGCCAGCCTCTTCTGCTTCGTCCACGGCCTCAACGATAGCTTTAATTCCCGTTTCGTTCGTTACGGCGCGGACTGTTTTCATCAGGCCATGATAGTTACCCCGATTCACATAACCGTCTCTCCATGAATAGAGTCCAGCACGGCAGTCATTGTGTAACTCATAAAAAATATCGCAGCGCCTTGGGGAGTTGTATGTCATGCAGCTGGAGGACAATTTGTTAGTCGGAGTATCTCAGATTATCATAGACAGCATAGCTGTAGCCGAGAGGCTCCAAACACTCGGCGTCTTTCCAAAATCAATCGCGGACTTCTGATCGAACATCATCAGCGCCAATCCAGAGATCGACCTCGATTGATTCCCCGCTCTGCTTGAGTGTTGCAATGATCTTGTTGCTTTGGTCACTGACATTGGCTAGCATTTCGCCGTAATGGACTACCGCACTGTCAGGCAGAACTTTGGCGAGAACGCGTGCCAGATCGTTGCAGCAAATCGCCAGCGATCCTTCGGGGCCACTGCCATGAACGTCAACGTTGACCTCATTGGCCTGTGCAACGCTCTCCCTCATCCTCACCCCCCTGACACTTGCTGTTGACCAGACGGAGAGATGGAAGACTCCGGGCATCATCACACCGATCGTTCTCGGGGCACTCTTTCTCCCAGTATTTTTTTTTCTTGGAGACAATAGCCACCCGCCCTCTCCTGCCATACACTATTTTCAAAGACAGAGCAGTGAGGGCTGCCATGGTAGCCTCCTTCTTTAGAGCCGTTTCATTCACGGCACAGAGCGAGTTTCTGTACACTGTGTTCTACGTTACCTACGACTTTAGCATGAAAGCGGCCACCGGTATATCGGTCGTGTCAAGTTTCATGGAGGCGGTGGGCGGGATCTTGGGTGGCCTAATCATCACATCGTCCGTCGCTGCAAGCCATTGATCTTTGCCGGCTGTGCCATCTGGATGGTCGCCAATGGACGGATGTATCATTACCGCGGGTCGGCCAGCGGCTCTGACCGTTCTGGTATTATCGCTGGCCGGGTCCTTGTCGGCACTGCGGCGGCGATGGCCACGTTCCCCAATGTGGTCATATCCATGGCTGTGGCGAGGCACCAGGATGTGGCCGTCCTGACAAGTCTATGGCTAGCCGTGAATTGGGCAGGTTATGCGGTTGGAAACTGCATCACGGGGGCTAACGGGACGCAGGTACTTTATGGGCGGCTCGAGAACGATTTCGGTCCGCTGGACCCGTCTCCTGCGGCCATGGTCTATGCGGACCTGTTCACAGCGGTTCCAGGATATCCTGTCGGGACACCGGAACGCACTGCCATCATGGCGTCCTACCGCTACATTCAACAGTTCTTGAGACGATTACGAGCATGGCCTTTGTGGTGCCGATTGTGTTCTTCGCTTTCTGCCTCAGGAATCCGAAAATGCAAGGCAAGGCAGTCAGTGTGTGATTCTGTACGACATTTGGTGTTTTTCTTTTCTAGCCTCAGCAGATTAGAAATACGTTTTAACTAATTCACGCTACCGTTCGCCTCGTATGACTTGTTGAAGACCTCCGTTGGAAACATCCGTTGCAATCTTAGATTCCCACCCAACTCATTATGAGCTCGCGACTTGCGTAAGAATCTCAACAATCTTCTCCGGCTGACTGAGCATCGGGACGTGGCCAGTCGGAATCTTAACCACATTCTCAAACTGCCCGGCCTCGATAAATGCCGTCTGATACCCTGCAGGTACAGCCTGGTCCTCCTCCGTCAATACCCACGTCTTAGGGATCTTGATGTCGGCTGCAATGAATTCGGGGAAAATCAGGAAGCTCTCCCGAGACTGTGCCTTGTCGAGGTCGGCCCAGGCCGCCTCTTGTGCTTCGGGCGAGAGGTCGCTGTACCACAGGGGCACGCAGGCTTTTTGCAGGAGGAGGATGCCGTTCTAGATGGCGGGAGACAAATTAATAACAGCCAAAAAAGAAATGAGATAGTAGACGTATTTTGGGTTACTCACATCCAGAATATGGTACGGCATGACGGGCGGCTCGCTGTCGTCACCCGTGATGCTCTTGCCCCGAACGGGATAGGCAAAGCCGGCGACGACGACAAACGCAGAGATGCCGCCCTTCAAGCCCCGCGCAGCACGCTCGGCGACGGTCTGGCCCTCGACTGCGAGGCTGGCAGGAATGCTACCATAGCTGTGGCCCACAAGGATGGCTGTTTTGCCCGCATCCAATTCCGGCAGCAGCACGTCACGGATAGCTTGGACATCCGCGGGGACGCCCTTGGCGGCCAGATCCTTCCATTCTGCAGACTCGGGCGTCGCAGTGCCCAAATCACCGCAGACAGTGAGGGCCGGCGTGAGGACTGTGTAGCCTTGTTCGCGGAGCGGTTGTGCGACGGCGTTCCACGACGAAGGACGGTGGAATGCGCCAGGCACAAAGACAATGATCGGTTTGGACGCCATGGTGGGGGTGGTGAAGTTTTGTGTAGGAGTTAAATGTCGCGCGGCCGTGTGGTAGAAGCAGGACAACTCAACGAGGAGGGGACGAGGGACATACGAATATATACATCTTGCTCTCGTTCTTGGACCTGTTTTTGTTCGAGATATCTGGTGGCGGTGAAGGCGCTGCGGGCCTGGGCCAGACGCATCCTAAATCCTGCGAAGGACAACGTCAGACTGTAATGGTTAGTGCTGACCATAAGCACTCCAAGCCACTGTACCTCGTCCTCGGACATAAATTAATTCCCTCGTGGCCTTAACTTGGGAGTAGGGAGCATTTGGCGGTTGGCAAGATAGCTTATGAAGTGTAATATTACATTTCGGGCAAAGTAATTTCAATTTTAACCGACTTTTTACATTGTGTGAAACTCATCGTCACAAACAATTGTTTTCAAACGTTTGAATTATTTCAGAATAGTCCCCCTGCTCCTTATTTGATTCTTTCGGGCATTGGAAAAAGTACCAAAGACAGTCGGCGTATCATGCAGACTCTCTGTGCAATAACCGACCATATCTATGAAAATGAAGAGCCCGCGGGGTTAAAAAACCTCTCAAAACTGCTGCATGTGTCGACTGACCACGCCCAGTCCATAAACTCCGCAAACCCGTCCTGGCGACTCGGATCGAGCCACGAAAGGTCATCGTCAACAACGTTTGGAATAGAAGGACTGCCTTCGATAGACTGTGAAATGTTTGAGGAGACTGGCGACGATGTACGGCCCACGTAACCTGCCAACATGTCTGCCTTTGCGACCAAATCTTTCGTAATGGTGGCTGCATCCGAGCTGACAGGAGAGCTGGCGCCATAGAGATCAAATACGACAATGGCCTTGTCAAGTGCATGGCGGGCTTTAGGTGTGGCTTGGTGAATAGGATAAGCAAGGATAAACCCGACGATTGTGATGGCTGCATTCCACTGCATGGTAAAGAACTCGGACCAGTTTCTCATGAGATCGGATTCAATCATGACTTGGTGCATGATGAGGGTGAAGGAGACGGCGTGGTCAACACAAGTCGTGGCATGTCGCTCAGCGACAGGAGTGTAGGTTTTAGGGTGGGAGTAGAATGTGATGAATGGCCTGGTCAGAGTCACAATGGAATGATGGTACGTCAGTTCAAGACACACTCGCTGCCTCTGCAGCCACGTGGGCAGCAGCGTGTCAATTTCGACGGCAAGGCAACTCGGCGAGTATGGGTCTCCTCCGCTGCGTCGTCGCATTTTCAGGTCCAATGGGACGCTATCTGCCCACGCCTTCATGGCCGGGATTGTTCGTGCCAGTGATTTGGCACACTCTTCCACCGCATCCGGGTCCGTGTAAATACACGACAATTGGTTGCGGTGGATGACCTCGCCAAAATCGTCCCATAGCGCGCTGAACACATCTGATATTGTGAGAAACAGACGCTGATTTTGGAGTGCATAAGTAAGCCATGTTACATTATCGCCATGACGCCCAAGAGTAGCACCATTGTAAGCTGCGGCCTCTCTGTCATCTGAATATACAGCCACAGTGACATGGGTACGGTCGACGAGAAAAGGTCGGCCCAGCTTTGCAGACATTTTTGTGTCCGTCATCCACAAAGTCCACCAGATGCGCCTGCGAAGCTCCTTTTCGCCAGGGGCGATGTCAGAGGTGGGCTCCGTATGCAACCCGAGAACATGTGCTGCTCGTACTGCTTGAGAAAGAACGATGTGACTTGTGTTCTGGAACGATCCACAGCATAGATAATACGCAGCAAAAATGTAACTTTGTACTGTGGAGATTGATGGACTTTCAAGGTCGTCGACGAGGAGGGCTTGTGCACGCCGATAGTATGACCGTCCGGCTGTAGTGGCACCTTCAGAAGCTGCACCAGACTCGGCTTCGCTTGTCCCAAGTACAGCTGCCGGGATATATGAGTATCCATACTGCAGACACAGTGCAAGGACAATATCGACGAGAGGAGAATTCTCACGATGCTGGCGACGTGGTTCCCACAAAGACGCATAATGTGTCCGGAAGTCGACCTCGTCGATAATAGGGAGCAGGCAATGATAGCCTTCCCAGAACAGGCGCAACACGGATTCTTCTTGTGCACGGGAGAGAAAGCGGTTAGGTTGAAGGAGTGCTCCCCCATCTCCGCTGTCAATGGGTTCCTTTGTCGCATCTCGATGGACTTTTCGGTTGGGCCCGCGCAGCTGTATTGCATGAGCTGCATAAGGTTGTTGGAGAGCGTTGCCAAGGTACGACCCAATACGGCTGACAAAATAAAATGAAGACGCAGCCCCATAGTAGGAAAGACGTCCGGAGTGTGCCGTGTCGACGTAGATGCCCTTCCACTGTGGCTTTGTGGTTGGTGGCGTGCTGGACAGTGGGTTTTGGGGAGCAGGATGGTCGTTTCTTGTCTTCGTAGCTGACGCGTCAGACGAGCTTGCTGGTTTAGCGTCCATCGAGTCTGATGACCTGGAACTCAAGAGGGCCTCTAGGTCTTTCAGGCGTCTTTCTAACCGTTTATTTTCTCTATCAAAATCAGTTGGCAACGCCAAAATCTCAGATCATATCCAATGACTTCTGTGATATCAACACCATGATATCCGAATACATACCTCAGGGCCTGGGGCAGTGTACGAGGCTCTGCATCTTGTCCACGGCTAGTACAGGGTATTTCTCTCGCCCTGCATGCCTTGCATGGTTGGGTGTTGTCGCATCGAATTTTGCGGGCACGGCACCAGTCGCAGGCGCGAGACACTTGTTTTCGCGTACGCCTGGTGGGGGTCTCGACGCGATCCACACTCGATATCGAAGGGGCAAGTATTTGCCTCGGCGGCATGGCTGTTTCGTCGTTGGTATTGAGATTGAGGCTTAAACAAGATTCTAACATGAATTACGCCGGACAGAAAAGGTTGGTGCGGGGTGACCGGGAAGGCAGGAAAGAGGGCTATGTCGGAGTTTCGGAGTTTATTGCGAAGTACTGGCACAGGAGTTTCGGAACTGGCACTGTGTTTTGGCTGCATTGGCAACCAGATCTAAACCAGGCCACTAAATGTTAAGATTCCCGCAAAGAAATGAAATAAGAAAGAAGACAAAATACGCATCTTAGGTGGCAAGTTTCATGCAAATTATATTTGATTTGCACAGTATTTATATTAAACGCTGGGTGCAGTTAAACAACAAAGTGTATTTCTAATGTCTGAATCTATGGTGGATGTGTGCTGCCTCATTAAACCCTTAAACTGTAGCTTCAAGACAAAACATGTGTCTCCAGGTACTGTGGACTGAACGGGTATTCATTGTAGCCCTCGTTGGCTATGGTTAGATAGGACGTCTTTCGGTTGTACTTGTTGAGGGGAAAGCCGTTTTCGATTTGAAAGACGAAGTCCGGGTTGGCGAGGAAGTGGTGTCTAACGCCAATAAGCACCTCCCACTGTTTGTAGTGCTCCTCAACAGTAAGACGCGCTACCTCTGGCGTGTAAGTTGTAACCGCCGGTAGTAAACACTAGAGCAAGGTTGTCCCAGGCATCGAGGATAAAGTTTTGCATTCGTTTTGATTTTTTTCACCTAATAAAAACACAGCCGGTCAAGGCGCGGTCGGCGTAGTACGTCTCTATGATGGGAATGGGAGCGTGGTTGTCGTCATTACCATTACGTGTCAGAGGAGCCAGGACAATGCGGTGCTGCAACGTGTGGTTGCTCAGCTTTGACGGCTTAAACAGCTTGCTGTCTACGGGTGTAGTGGCCGTCGTGGTTAATTTTTATGAGGCGTCTAAGGCGTATAAGGCGTCTTCTGTGGCATATTTTAAGATGTCGATCTTTTTCAGAGTGTGAAATCCCACCTCGAGTTTTAATCGTAGTTTTAGTTTAGATAAAAACATATACGTATTAACTCCAGAGGACAGCCGTTTATTTATACTACGGCTCTCGTTTGTGGAGGCGACGGCCCAAAGCACCAGTCGTCTTAGAAATAAAGCCGCGAAGTTGCGAGCTCTAGCCTGAAATGCTGTCCCGTGTTCTTACAAATTAGTGTAGCGATATCCTGCATTACAGTGTACTGATAGCTCCAAAACTCCGCAATTCCGCAACTCCGTGGCCCAACTCCTTAATTCCGTCCCATAACTGCGTACTCTGCGCTTCCGCCATACCGCCTCTTACGTTGACAAAAGTAGAGATTGATGTCTTACATTTCCTCCACACTCCTGTAATGTATTATTCGTATAAATTAAACTGGTTCCCGACTCCTCCATCCGCAAAGCCAGGACAAATCTTTGCCGAACAGGCTGCGGGCAGATTATTGAAGCTGCAAATTACATCTACTGCTCCTAACTGTCAGTCGTTGATCACGCCAATTTACAACAAAATGGCTGCGTCGGCCGACAAATCGAAGCCGTATATACCCCTGGCTGGTTTAGCCAATGACGGATGGTCGACCGAAGATAGAGCCTCTGCGACTTGTTATTGCGGCGCTGTCCAGCTGGCATTTGTAAGCCTCGCCCGTTTCGACCCTTTTTACAGCACGACCTGATGTCCAGCCAGGCCTTGCAGACTAGTTTACAGTTACTGACTCCCCTGTAGCCAACACAAGGACCCGGCCTCATTGGCACATTTCTTTGTCACTGTACCGACTGCCGGAAGATCACGGCGTCCATGTTTGCTTCCAACTTTATCGTTGCAGACACACACTTAGAGCACATACGCGGCAAAGAGAACCTCAAAACCTTTAGCCAGTCCCGCACCATCCGCTCCGGCAAGACAATGACGAATCATTTCTGCTCGACTTGCGGAACTCTTATGTACCGTGTCGGCGAAGCGCATCCTGGCGTGAGTATTCTGCGCATTGGCACAGTTGACGATTTCACGCTGCACGAGACGAAACTCAAAGCCAGGCTTGAACAATACACTAATGACCGCGTGGGCTGGCTGTGTAACGTTGATGGTATGGAACAATACGGCGGAAGTGGCTTTGGTAAAAAGGCTAAAGCGTAACTTTGGCATTGATTTGATTGAGCAAGTTGTTACGAATTATTAGTTTTGAATTACTTAGAAAGAATTGTATTCTCAATAGTAGATCGACGCTTTAAACGTTTGCCTACTCGCTGTCGTTCTTGGTAGGAGTTTTCCGGGGGTGACGGTACTTTTGCGGCCAAATACCAGACTTTCCAGGTGACAAATTACCGCCTGGGTTAACAGCGTCCTGTAATATGGTTAGCGTTACTTTTTATGTAGACCGGGCTGAACCGTGACAAGCTTACCTTGACTTCTCAACAAACCGCGTATAGGCATAGTTGTTTAAGTTGCTGTGCTGCGTAATGAGATCTGAAGAAAAAGAACGAAAGAAAGAAGTATTTGTCAGTATATCAAGCACTCTATGCAACAATTTGACTTTGAACTCACCCATAAAGTTGACGTGGGATCGATACATCCCGAATCCTCGAGCCGCACTGTCTTTGTGGAAGCCTAAGAACATGTTTGCGACGTTTGTTGTTTACTGGTGGTCTGTTTATCTGTAAGCAAACATGTTTGTAACTGGTTCCGTAGGTTTAGGCTCTACGATTTTTTTAACTTCTTAATAGATAAAAATAACGAAAAGTAATATTATTATTTTATAGAAAAGAACTTACTTATATTTATATTTATTAATTGTAGTACTTTTTATATTTTCGTAATAAAACAAAATACGTTTATGTAAACTTTTTTTTACAGTTACTACATGGGTACAAAACATGCTATTCAAGAGTGAAATACACGAAGGAAAATATATCCTTTGTGTAGATATTCTCTTTCCTCTCTCAGACAACTCAGTTTACTCAAACTCGCGATATCCCTTGACGTGCCGTGTCGTTGTCGGCGGTATGTCCTCCGTCGGGATCTCGCCGGCATTGTTGCGCGCACCCGGACGTGCACCGAGCGCGAGCAGTGCCGCGCCCGCATGCGACAGGCCGAATCCCATAGCCCAGTGTAGGGCCGTGTTGCCGTCGGCATCCGCCTCGTTAATAAGTGTTAAGCGCCGGGCAGCGTCGTTTGCCGTCTCTTTTGTTGTCTCTTTCGTCGTATTTATGCGAGGCTTAGGTCCCGGCCGTAGCAGGTCGCGCACAATCGTCGTCATACCGGCCGTACCGATGCTGCCGTCAATGTCGCGAACCCGGTCCCGATAAAACGGGCCGTTAAAATGAGCGCCGTAATAGCTGCCAACCAACCGGCTGTTACGAGTGCACAGTCGGAGCAGCGAGGCAAAAACGGAGAAGAAGACGCTGCGGCCGGTATAGGGCACGGGGATGCTCGGGTTAGCGCCACGGTCGAGTAGTATACGTAGCATGGGTAGGCGGTCGAAGCGGGCGCCCAGATGGAGGGGAGTGTAGTGGTAGCCTTGACCGCTTCGGGGGAAAACATAAGGGTGGGTGGCATTGACGGTGGCGGCACAGACTGCGGGGTCGGCAGTAAGCAGCTGCACAGTGGTCAGGCAGTCGTTTAGGTAGTCTTTATGCGCGTCTTCATTTCTCGATCTTTGATGATACTCCGGCCCGCGCTGGTGGGTCGTACGGAGATGTTTGTATCCCAGACCGATCATGGCCGCGTGCAGGGGAAGCATAGCTGTCGTACCCGTAGGGATCGAGGCGGTGTCGATCTCACCAGATGGAAGCGTACGAAATGAGGCCGGGATCGACGGCGCCACGAGATCCGTCGTGAAGTCCGTGCCCGGGATCTGTAGCAGTGCCTGGACGCCCATCGCATTGCGGAATAGAGCCGCCGCCGCCAGCGGCGTTAAGTAGGTATCGGGCCTTTGGTAGGGCCCCATCCGACGGTCTTTGTCGTCCCTGGCCGCTCTTTCACGCGTAAGGGTAACAACGGGGTCAGCTTGAAACGCGGTGAAACGGGCTACATTAACTTTATAAGCTTCACGGGCCCTTTCGGTCCTCTCAAGTTCAGTAAGTTCCCGGTCGCATCATCGGCATCAGCCTCAGCATCGTTCGCAGGGCCGTCGGTGCCGGTCCCTTGGAGGCATGCCGTCGGTGCAAAGTAGCCCTTGTGCACGTCAATGCCGGCCTCGTCGACCAGCACACGGACCAGCGCCACGTCCGCGCCTTGCGGCCATATCACCGCTTGGATCAGCGCGTTGCCGACACCACCGGGCCGGTCGACTAGCGGCTGTCGCTTTGGCCACTCCTCCTCCTCGCTGGGTTCGACGGGCGAGTCAATCCACGCGTTGGTCGCCTCCCGCACCGTCTGGCCTATAAGCTCATATCCCATGTCCGGCGGCCCCGCGCGCGCGCCGTGGGCCAACAGCATGCGCACGATAGCGATACGGGCCTGGGACTCGCCTCGCGTATACGCGTGCCGGGCCACGGTCTGCAGCGGGTTAAGCCCAAACTTGTCGGGGGCATTGATGTCGACCTCGGGCATACGTGCCAAGAAGAGTCGTATCGTACCACATCGACATGCGCACACATGCATGCCGTGGTTAAGGGCGTCCCCCACTCGCACCAATTGATGTCAATGGACTCGCTATAGGCGTACTCTTGCTCCACCCGATCACGCTCCGCGGGCGAGAGCGAGTCGCGGTAGTCGAGCAACGCCGTCAGGGTCGCAACATGGCCGAGCTCGGTGGCAAAGATGATTGTTGGGTTGACTACAGTGCCGTCGTCACACCAGTACAGAATGTCGGGTCCGACTAGGCGGAGAAACTCACGGATGGCGGGCACGTCGTCAAGGTAGACGGCATGGCGTAATACGCCCAGCTCTTGTTGGTACTGCTGTATGGAATCCCAGCCGTAATCTGGCTTCCCGTACGGCGGCGCGCAAAGTACTGGGAATCGTCGGGCCGTATCGGGACAGTCGGATCATACCTGCCATTGCTTTCATATGTCATGATCTTAAGGACTGGGCAAGGGTACAACTGGGGGATTAAGAGTTATGGCCGTGTAATAAAATTGGATGACAGACCAGACAAGGAAACAGAAGGGGGAAGAAGAGGGGAGAGGGGAAAAGGAAGAGGGAGAACTAGTCTGATGGCCGATAGTGAAATTAAGCATCGACGTTAAAACCAACAAATAAAAAAAAAATTGTACGAATGCGCACGGAGACTGGCCAGAAATTGATGCTGTGGGGAAGGCCAAGGCGCTTGAAAGGCCAATCTACCGTCGGGTGAAATATTGGCTTTTAAAATGGAGATTCGCACAACAGCACTAATATGCACGGTACCCGTCGGAGTTAGCGAGGCCCAGTGATTTGTGTTCTTGATTTCTGTCAGTGGCTAAACGAATACAAATCAGGTAACGCAAGAAAGGAATAGGGGTGTTCTCAAAGGGAACATTCAGAAAACAGAGATTTCGACAGAGCTGGACGATGGTAGAAATTTTCAGATAATACGTCGTACTCCGTACGCATTATAAGGCCATACGTGGTACTCATTCTTCGTCAATTTTTCCTTGCATCCTCCTTGATTCTATCCGCGGATGGACCGCGTAGGGCTTGCTCTTTTATTTGTGGTAATTTGTACGAAGAGCTCTGTATAATTACGCACGTCGGATTCCTCACCATGACGTTCGGCAGTTCAATTTTGTTCGGTGCGAAAATACACAGACAAGCATACAAATTCATCGACAAACCAAACAAAATGACTGATAGTAAACGCAGAGGAGGAAAATGTTAGAGTGAGAAAGACTGGAAGGAAGGAAGGAAACAGAACTGGACAGGACGCTACAAAATAAAATTCAGAATAAGAAAAGGAAAAAGAAGAAAAAAACAAGGAAAGGAAAGTACAAAACAAGTGAAGAGAATAAGGAGAACCTATCCACTACCCGACCCGGAACCGCCCCAATTGAAGTTGAAAGCGTCGGGTACCGGTGCATAATTCGGCGCTACAGGCACCGTATCCATCAAATTGGGGAACAGATAGTTGAGACCCGGTCTACCAGGGCCGCCGGCCGCGAAGATGCCAGTCGAGTACAAGTTGTGGCCCGAGAACGCATAGCTTGGGCAAACTCGTTGTCCTGCACTGGCGGTAGATCGGTCCGGTTGTTGCCGATGTACCATACTTCCGTACCAGTGCATACAACGGCCGGAACCCGGCCATTGAGAGCAAAACGGCCGCGGTTGTTGCTCCATACCACTTGGTCTTGCGGAGGGCCGACGACCGGATACACCATATCCGCTGGTCTGACTTCTTGGCCGTGGTACATGCTTAAAATCCAGAAGCCCGGGTGCCTGGTCACGCGGTCAGGCTGTTAAACGCTGTTCCTGCCGAGCAGCGGGACAACATCGCTGCCGACCACCGGTATATGTAAATGGAAAACGATCCACTGGTCACGGTTGCCGTTGCGGGTGTCTTGGAGAGCGGGTGGTAGATATCCGCCTCCGTTGACAATTCTACTGCCTAGGCTTGAGTAGGTAATTTCGAGATCGACTTTTGTTTTAATGACTTGAATACGGGGTCTTTTGAGCTGGATCCAGCGGAAGTATATGGGCTCAAAAGTGTGCGCGGCGATGGTTTCGAGAACTTATAGGACTGTCGGCCGTGTATATTTGTCAGTTGCTTTGATCAATGTCGAGCCCTTGTAAATATATCGAGCGGCCAGCTCCTCGAGACGATCTCCACGGTCTACACCGGCCGACGGTGGCGCCCTGCGGGCAACGTCCCCGTTAATGTCGTTTCTGACCGTTGCTGCCGTACATATCACTCCGGCCACGCCCGGGAATCTCACATAAATCGTTAACCACAAACTCCAAGTCGTTCAACCCCATCCGCCCGGATCACACTCGGACTTCGAGTTACAGCTAGCAATACAGTTAACCGATACACAATTTTAATATTAATGGAGTATCTCTTTACTATACTATCCTCCCTGTGTAACACTTTACTAACTCCCACCTATTACTCCACGTAGTACCAATAATATTAATAAAAATACTATTAAAATCTATAATTCTTATAACGATAATAACTTCGTCGTTTTAACTTTTAACCACGGTTTAACAAAGTAAAGCGGCAAACTTAACGTTAATACTACTTATTGAATACTAGTAAACTCGTAAAATATTTTTTTAATACCCTCGTTAGCTATTTAAGTATAAGTACCCTTAACTAATTTAAAAGTAATAACGTTCTTCGATATATTAACTAAGATAAAAGCTTCACCGTTAACCTATAAGTAAGAGTCAACGATATACGAGAGCATAACAAAGAGTACCAAGGTTAATCCAACGGCACATATTGCCGCCCCGACAGCCGCGCGAATGTATGTCTGTTGGTATATAACAGTATATCTAAAAATAATAAGACCGACGGGGCAGACCAGGAAGGGAACAACTAGCGCGGGCAGACGGTACTCGGGCTTATGGGTGTTGTTGTTGCGCTTGCGCATCCAACGGGAGAGGAGATCGCTTATGGGTCCGGCGAGGGGCTAAGCGATTACGATACCGATAAACGAGCTTAGTATGAAGAGGCCGAGGCCGATGGAGTTGAATAAATAGGGGGGAGGAGCGAAGACAGTTGGAGCAATGGTTAAGATAATGACGACACTAGTAAACGTAAGTAGTTAACCCTAAATAAAATAAATGATTAGACGGTTTTCTCTTACCCCCCCAAAATAATGCCGTACATAGCCGATGCGATTAATACGCCAAGGATCAAAAGCATGGGTAATGGAAGCATGCAAAGGTACGTAAAATATTTGACGACGCCCATCTCCTTGGCACCTTTGGTGGTGCTAAACGATAGCAATTCCTGTCCATAGGATCCGAAATCCATCTGGGCACGTTGGTCCGCCCGTGATTGAACAGCGTCGACATGGCTGTGATTGACTTTTTCGATATCATCTGCTGCTGGTTCGTTTTCCTCTTGAGGCTCAAAAATTGTCTCTGGAAGCATGAAGACTGTGCAGGCCAAGTTGACAGCCGCGATGATGGCGCATAGAATGAAGAACCATCGCTATCCTCGAGCCGCGATGATATATCCTGCAATCATTGGGCCAATCTGCGAGCCTCCGGAGAGGAATCCGGCGTAGACGGCCATAGCGCTCGAATAGTTCCGCTCGTAAAAGAGATCTAAAGTGTTTTAGCAGGAAATATCATAGGCAAATTTAATAGGGACGGTAAAGGTATACCTGCGATAATACTAGGCCCGAGTGACTCAATTGCACCATAGCCTATTAAAAAAAAATCAGTTAATCCCAATCAGATACACAACGCAGGATTGAGACATACCGAAGCTGGCAAAAACCCGTGAAGCAAGCAAGCTGTTGTAGTCTTTGGCCACAGTGCTCCAGATGATTCCACCGAGAAACATTGCCTGGGAGAGAAGAGTAATCGGCCGCTTTCCAAAAACATAAGGCAAGCGGCATCCAGAACAGATTTGCCAGTCCCATGGCCAAAACTGAGTAAACAATCAATGCTGACAGTTCTGATTCGGAAGCATGAAGATCAATGGCTAAGGCTTCGAAACCCGTCGCGATACCCGACTATTATCAATAAATTGTTAGTCCAAGTCATGCTTCAAAACAGAGAGACAGGGACACACCGAATACATATTCCCCATAAAAACATAAACATTGACAGTAAGTAGAGCGGCATACCGCAAAGGCCGCGGGAAGAGCTGTGAAAGTTAGCCATAAAAGACAAAAAAAAAAGGGCAACAAGTTTATCCAGGAAAATGCGACATACTCTAGGGTCGAGCACCGCCATTGTTCTGAGATGATAGTCTCGAAATCCAGTCTCGAAATCTTGAAGTCTTTGAAGATGTGGTGAAATCTGGGGTTGGATTCAGGGGAAAGGGATGGGGCCAGGGGAACAATATACGAGTTTTTCGACTCCGCAGACACTCCACATATGATCTGGTACATGCGACTCTTTCAAGTTCGGGACTCCACGTACCGGCTCTTCCGCCCACATACCCGACTCTTCAATGTCGAGCCTCTACATGGTCTTCTTTTTCGATTTCGTGTTTCAATCTCACAAAGTTGATTCCATGCAGATCTATCTTGAGTTAATGCGGCATACTAGCGCCGGCTTCGCTTTTACCAGCACCGGCGGAAATGCAAAATTATTGGGCCAAATTGCCCGTAGAAGGTGTACCCCTATCGCCGGCAGCGATCCACCTTTCACCGGCTTTGAACGAGTCTGGTTTGACGTCGCAAGATTGGGTGTCGCATTAGAACTTTTTTTTATTCTTTTTGTCTTTCTTTTTTGCAAGTATTGTTTTCTTTCTGCATTTCTCCACGCGAGATGAAGGAGAAAGTCTCACGTAATCGGTTAGGAAGGGGGGGGGGGGGGGGGGGGGTGTGAAAGGAAATATGTTGTATTTGATATTTTTTATAAGAACAGTGTTCATGTAGCGTCGACGGGGGCAAGAAAGAGCGGTTATA
>WNYC01000125.1:0-36517 GCA_021396375.1 Sporothrix mexicana | reverse complement strand
CCAAAAGAGAAGGGAGACGACAATTCTACGCTGTACATTTTGACATTTTGTTATTTGATGAACAAATTTGGAGCAGGTCCGTTCTGTTGCCTGTTGCTTTGCAACCTGATTATCTCGGGAAGTGCCCTTTCCCTCTTCCCCCTCAAGCCTCAAGCAAAGTCCCACAGCTTCACGAGGAGAGCGTCTTCTGGCACTTCCTCAGTTTGGTCCGCCGCCGGCTTACCGTGCGACAAAAAGATGCGCTTGGGGATCTGGAACTCCACGACGGGCGTCTTGCGCACCTCCTTGCCAAACTCGGCCTCCAGCATGCTCTGGTACGAGTGGTCAAAGAAGTCTTCCACATTGTACGACTGCTTGGTGAACTGCTCGCTCAAAATCTTGGCAATGGTGGCCACATTCGGGTGGTAGTGGCTTTGCAGCTGCACCATCTCCCACAGGCAGCTGTCGACGGCCTGCGACTCCATGGGATCGCGCTCGTCGGCGCGGAACGGGTCGGCCATGCCTTGTTCGGACAGCTGCGCGCGCTCGTCTTCGGTGCGCGGCACGCGGTGGATCATAAATGTGCACTGCGGGTGCGCCTTGAGCATGTTGTAGATCCAGGGGACGACACTGACGACGGCGCTGGGCGGGGCGTGTAGACAGAGGCGGGCCAGCCGCTTGATGAAGCTAGCGACCATCTGGACAGGCAAATGGGTCGACGCCAGGAACGTGTCCATCAGGCGGAAAAAGCGGGCACGGTGCTTGGAGTGCATAAGCTCGGCATCGAGCAGCGAGTACAGCTTCGTGAAGAAGGCCGGGTAGTCGACGTTGCGCTCCTTGATAAGGTAATAAAGACCGGACAGGGCCAGCAGCGACGTGGAGCCGCCTTGGTCGTAGCAGTCCGTCAAAAAGTCGAGCATCATTTCGGGCTGGGCGAACCAGGGCGCAATCACGGTCGAGGCAATGCCGAGTGCGCGCTTGCGCAGAGCCTTGCCGTTGCCGTTGCCATCAGACGACGATGACGAGACAGACGTGGTCCGCTGCAGAACAGCCAGCCATGCATCTTGGGCCTGTCTGCGGTGCTTGGCCACCGAGTAGAGCGCGTGGCTGCGTTTTGTGGGCGGCGGGTTGACGAAAAAATTCTCAAACTCGTCGCTTGTGGCGGGCACGTCGTCGAGCAGCGAAAGCAGATAAAACGCGCCGTGGGCGGCCGTGCTGCTCTCGGGGCTGTCGAGGCCAATGTCGGCTAGCACCGTTGTGACGGCCTTGAATGTGTAGAACTGCACGTCGCAGAACTCGCTGGCGTACTTTTCGACAAACTCGTCTGACAGACCCTCGGCCGTTTCGTTGTCGAGAGTTGCAAAGGAAAGCACAAGGCCGCGAACGATGGAGGTCAGGAAGGCCTGGGGGAAAGTATAGGTGTCGTTCTCGCTTTCTGTACCAGGTGCCTTTCGCCGTGACTGGCCCTCGGCCTGGAGAAGGCGCATGGCAAGTGTGAGTGCCGTCGATGCTGCGTCGCCAGACCGGCCGCCCAGAACATCGCGAAGAACTGCCTCGTACTCGGCCAGACGGTCCTTGAGCCACCGAACCACAGTCACTTCTTTCTCTGACATGCTGCGGGTCAAGTTGAGGTTGCCGGCGGCCAGCAGGCGCATGAACACTCGGCAGAGAGCCACGGCGGCCGTCAAGGCAGAGCTTTGCTCATCCTCCTCATCTTCATCTTCATCCTCGCCCTCTTCGTTCTCGTCTGTCTCTTCCCTCTTGGCAATCTCGATCAGCTCCACGATGTTGTTGTAGTGCTTCTTGGACTCGCCAATCTGGCTCTCGAGCAGCAGGATGCGCGCCTGGACATCCTCGCCGTCGGCCATCTCGTCGTCGCTGTCGTGTTCGGTTTCTGGCCGGGTCCGTTTTCGGGGGGCGTCTGTTTTTGAGCTGCGTTTCCGCTTGGCGGCAGCCGCCTTTGTTTTTGTTGCTGCAGGCATCGTGTGTGTTGAAGGGAAAGGGAAAGGAGGTGTCGTTCCTCGGTGGGTTGAGAAAAGACTGCCTTTTTAGAGAAAACAATGTATGCTGGTGTCGACTTGGACTCGGGCTCTTCTCAACTTTTTTTTGTTATCGCTTATCGACCGTCAACAAAAGTGGACCTTACGCCAGACCATAGCATCACGTGTATTCTGACATAATCAGGTGGACCCCTGGTTCCTGGCCCACCTCAGACCAACCAGCGCGCTTTGCCGGTGACCCGACACTAACTGGGAAGACTCAGAAGACTGGCCGGCACCATAACGGCGTGCACGTGACTCTGCTATTATTTCCCGCTAGCGACCTGTTCCGAAAAACCTCATTTTCCCTTTTCCGAGCTCCATCCGGTATTTCTCGCTTTCTGAGCAAAATCCAACAACACTCGCATCACGACCCGCGACCGACTTGCAGACCTGCATCCATTCCCCGTCGCGCCTCTCTCTCCCTCTCCTCCGACCTTTCTTCAATCGCAGCAATGGCGTCCCGTTTGGCAAGAAACGCGGCTGGTGAGTCTCAATTGAGGGGAAATCGAGTATCGAGTCGCTTCGAAAATGCAAAGCTAACACAGTGCATCAAGGCCTCGCCCGCCTGCGGCCGACCCTGTCTGCGCGCCCGGCGCTCCCGACCCTGGCCTCGACCGTCCGCATGTCGTCGACGTCGTCCAACTCGTCCGTCCCTACCGAGGACCCCAAGGCCAAGGCCTCGAGCATCCTCGACGCGATCCCCGGCAACTCGCTCATCTCCAAGTCGGCCATCCTGTCGTCGGCCGCCGGTCTGTCGATCTACGCGCTCAGCAACGAGTACTACGTCGTCAACGAGGAGACCGTCGTCGCCTTCTGCCTGATCAGCGTCTGGGCCGGCCTCATCAAGTACGGCGGTCCTCTGTACAAGGAGTGGGCCGAGTCGCAGAACGAGAAGATCCGCGGCATCCTGAACTCGGCGCGCGCCGACCACTCGCAGGCCGTCAAGACCCGCATCGAGGACGTCCAGCAGATGTCGGGCGTTGTCGACATCACCAAGAGCCTGTTCGCTGTCTCCAAGGAGACGGCCACCCTCGAGGCCCAGGCCTACGAGCTCGAGCAGAAGACGGCCATTGCCGCCGAGGCCAAGGCTGTCCTTGACTCGTGGGTGCGCTACGAGAGCCAGGTCAAGCAGCGCCAGCAGAAGGAGCTGGCCGAGAGCGTGATTGCCAAGGTCAAGAAGGAGCTCGAGAGCCCCAAGTCGCTGCAGCAGATCCTGCAGCAGGCCGTTGCCGACGTTGAGAGTAAGTTGGCGGTGGATGTGTCCATGAGCGACATGAGTGGCCGTGATTGATTCTTTCGCTTGACAGATACTAACCTCGTACAGAGATTGCTGCCGCTAAGCAGTAAATTGTCGACATATCGCCAACGCCAGTGACTGGACGACTCGAGGTCGGCAATAAAAATACACGACACCAGCATGACTGAATAATGAGTGTTGACAATTGTCGACGGCGGCCGTCCACTGCTGCCGACTCACTTGAACCGGACCCATCAACCCACCAACTACAAATCCTTATTAAAAAGACAACCATAACCATGGGAAAGCAACACCCGACAACAAAACACCGCAAACGCAAACACCGCCATGTCTCATCAACAGCGAACGCAGCGGCATTATCTACCCTTTTCCCTTTTGTACTTAGTCTTTTTGTGTGCCATAGTCAAATATCATTGCCATTTCTTTTTTCACCATGGAGACGTCACTTGTTGGATACACGATTTGGATACGATCATTTTGGATACTCATGTATTTATTCTAACTTGTCTACTAACCATCATAGCCCCGTCACAGCCTGCCCCCTCAATACAGCCACGGTCGCACCTTGTACTCGGGCTGGTCTTCTGGCTTGCCCTCGACCGGCACGTCGACAAACTCGTCGTTGATATAGTACGATGGGTCACCGCCGGGCTCCTGCGTCTCACTGCGACCGTTGCCGAGCCAGCGCATAAAGTTGGCGTCCTTGCCGTCGACGCTCTCATAGTCAAAGTCCTCCCAGCGGGGCGCGCGCAGCGCCTCGAGCGCGTGGACAGTCGAGCCGGGCCACAGACCGCAGATCCAGTTGCCGGTGCCGCCCTGGGTGCGATACCACGAGCGGCACTTGTCCATATAGACCGTGTTGGCAAAGTAGGCGCCAATGTACTGGGTGAAGTCGTCGACGCGCTGCTTCTTGGGCTCGATGGTGGCGTAGTCCTCGCGCTGGACTTTGCGGAGCACCTGGACAATGTAGTCGCACTCGGCCTCCAAGATCTTGGTGAGGGAGCCAAAGCCAATGGCCGAGTTGGGGCCGAACATCATGAGGTAGTTGGGGAAGCCGTCGACGGCGACCGACAGGTACGACTCGGGGCGCTTGGCCCAGCGGTCTTGCAGCTCGAGACCGCCACGGCCGCGAACGGAGAACGGTGGCGGCTCGGACACCTTGAAGCCCGTGGCGCAGACGATGACATCGACGTCCAAATGGCGGCCCGACGCCGTCAGAACACCCGTGGCGTCGACACCAGCAACAGCCTCGGCCAGGACCTCGACATTGGGCGCCATCAGCGCCTCCAGATACCCGACACCGGGCGTCAAGCGACGGCAGCCGGGCGCGAAGTCGGGCACGATCAGGTCGAAAATGTCAGGGCGCGCCTTGAGACGCTCCTGCATGCCGTCGCGGAAAATGCTCTGGAACAGCTTCTGCATGTCGGCGCCCAGAATGGTGGAGTCGTGGATGGCGTTGCCGTCGGTCTCAAAGGCCTTGCGCAGCTTGAAGTAGGCCGCTTTGTCCTTGGCCCACTCCTCGCGGCGTTCGGGGGGGACTGCAGGTCAGGTCAGCCGTGCCACAATATATAGGCAGATTGTCTCACAAGGTCGTCACGTATCACTTACAGTCCACTTCGTTGGGGTCCAGGCCGAGCTCGCGCATGGCATTGTCGCCGAACCGCGAGGTAATCCACGTCTTGGAGCGCATAAAGACCTTGAGATCCGTGCCGGCCACTTTTTGCAGGTTCGGCACGATCTGGATGCTCGACGAGCCGTTGCCAATGACGGCGACCTTTTTGCCGGTGAAATCATAGTCGGGATCCCAGGCGGCCGAGTGCATGATCTTGCCGCCAAAGTCCTTGAGGCCCGGCAGGTCGGGCCAGTTGATGTTGCTGAGCTGGCCGCGGGCGGTGATGAGAATGTCGCAACGCTCCTCAAACGAGGAGCCGTCGGCCAGGTTGTCGACCTGCAGGACCCATTCCTTGGTGGCGGCGTCCCAGGCGGCGCTCGTGAGCTTGTGCTGGGTCTTGATGAAGCGGGTGGCGCCGAAACGCTCGGCAGTGGACTGGAGGTAGGCCTGGATCTCTTTTCCGGGGGCGTAGAGAGACGACCAGTGCGGGTTTGGCGCAAAGGTGTACTGGTACGAGTGGGCTGGACGTGTTAGCAAGTGAGCGAGTGAACGCAGTGAACGAGGACAAAAAAAGAAGAAAGAAGAAGCGTCCCCTCGAAGGGGGCGAGGACCCAAAGACCCAAAGACCCAAAGACCCAACTTACATGGAATATCACAAGCAATGCCGGGGTACTTGTTGACCCACCAGACACCGCCGATGCCCTGCTCCTTCTCGTAGACGACGAGGTCGACGTTGCGGATGCGCTGGGGGATGCGGATGGCGGCAAGAATGCCCGAGTAGCCGGCGCCGATGACGCGGACCTTGAGCGGGCGCAAGTTCTCGACGTTTGCGTTTTTGATGGTAAAGTCGGCCATCTTGGGGATGAGGTGGTGTTGTTCGTCGGGACGCGGAGGAAACTGAGGGCAAACAAAAGACAGAAGACAAAGACAGAAGGCAACAAAAAAACTGCAAGAAGGGAGAGCAAGAAAATAAAGAAAGAAAACAAAAACGGAATCACGTCAAGAAGTTCACAAAAAGTATTTTGTGCCTGGCCTCGACCGGGGGACGTTTAGCCGTGTGAGGGGGCCGAACAGTTGGGGTATATTATGGTTTCGGAGTGTAAGGTGGAACGAAATAGGGACAATGGAAGCGATGAGGGGAGACGATGGGGCCGAAGAAGGAGAAAGTAGAGCTTAAACTAGGGGGAAAGAAGACACGATAGACTGGAAAGGCGCATTACGAATCTATTATATATACAGATGGCGTTCTTGGTTTTTGTTTATTATTTTGTTTTTTGTCTTGTCCAGTCCACTTCTCGACAGACAACAGAGCGGACTCGAACGACACACAAGACAGACGACGGGGGAAGACGGCCTTTGGACCCTGGCTGCACGTCACAAGCGACAGACAAGCGACAAAATACACACACACACACACTCGACACTTGAATGCTTTTCTCCGCACAAAACAACGGTTGAGAGCAACAAAGACAGGTACCGGCCGCGTTTGTGTTTGGGTGGTTTGGAGGGCTGTTGGAGACACCCGCCGTC
Source organism: Sporothrix mexicana (assembly GCA_021396375.1). Lineage (NCBI taxonomy): Eukaryota > Fungi > Ascomycota > Sordariomycetes > Ophiostomatales > Ophiostomataceae > Sporothrix > Sporothrix mexicana. The sequence goes on along the minus strand of WNYC01000125.1, from coordinate 30,096 downwards.
CATGTAGGGAGTACTCCGTACAGCATGCAGCAATGATACGACGGGCAACGGACGAGACCAGACTGGACCAGACTCAGGAGACAAGGAGGGTATCATTCTACAAGGCCGGGAGGGGCGTTCCGTAAAGGCAGCGCCAGCAGACCAGGACAGGAATGGCAAGCAGGTTGAGCAACACTGAAAAGGACTGAAAAAAGTTTGGGTAGGAGCGCAATGTCCAGGGAGGCTGTTGTTCTGTTGTTTGAGCTGTCGGCAAGCAAGAGCCAGAATTTCGTTTTCTTTTTCTACCTCCGCCACGACGGTTCACAAAATAGCCTCTCTTGGCCGAACCTGGAGGAACCGGGGAAAGTCATTAGATGGAGAGGACAAGACGACAAAAGAGGGGGAAGCAAAGATTGCGGAGATATTGCGGAGTCGTGGAGAGACGAACGACTGAACATTGTTCAACAGCTACTACTCCTTAAAGTGGGATGCGAACACTAACAAGCCCGCTGTGACACAGCGTGGCACGCTCCTAAATGTGTGGGGTATCGCCGTTTGGTCGCTTTTATTTGTTTTGGCTGTTCTTGCCTCTGTCTCTGCACTTTACTTCCCGTCACTGAGCGTAGAAACGAGTCAAAACACGTCATTTGAGATGGATCACCCCGCGGCCAGTAATATTTAATATTATACGATGTACGACATATTACGACTTATTATGGAGTATATCGGCTGCTCGGAGCATGTTGTGTAATCTGTTTGCGGTTTGTCGAGACTGTGTCGGATATACCGTATACTTTGCTTGGCCCCGGATATTGACTTACACCCCGCTATAGCCAGCATACTGTGGCACGCTGTAGCGGGGTTCCACCAGCCCGTTCAGGGACCAACAGCACCTTGCAGCACCTTTACTCATCTTCAACAAAGGTCTGGCCCTGCCCATTTTTTGCGCATATTTGTCCAGACAATGCTACCTTCCAGAGTGGCATGCAGGGCCTTGGAACTGTTCCATTCTGACTCTATTAGTCCTGGGTAAAGTGTCAGGCACCTGCCAATCCGCCATCCAGGGAGTTGACAGCCCGTGGCCTATCGCATAGAGAACATGTCGTCGACCTGGACTCCTCGAGAGACAAGAAATTCTCCATCCACGGTCTGTTTTATTCAAACTCGCTCTTCAACCCCTGTGACCTGTGACTATTTCCCGTTGTTTCTGGTGAGTTGCGGAGTTTGTTCGCGTTGCCAACCTGCCAGTCGTGTTAGTCTTGTTTTCACAGCGTTTTCCGTCTTTATGTAAGTCTCTAATAAGCAGAGGGAAGACAAATCAACCCAATTGCCCTCATTGTCCCCAGACTATTTGAGAGTGTGGGGTGAGGAGGAAGATAAAGTCCACTTGGGAGAGGGGTTTTGGGCGGTTCTGGGCTGGTTCTGGGCGGGTTTGACTGCGTCGAATGATTTTACACCAATAGTCAAAAGGGCAAAGCGCCAGCCACCGAACCGAACCGACTAACAAGCCAAGGTAGAATCGGGATGAGAGAATAAGAAGAAAAAGGAAAGAAAAAGGAAACCCGAACTAAAATAGTCAAGAACCAACTTTGCCAACATCGATTGCATCTGCCGTGAATGGTCTGTTAGGACACTCGAAAACTCGAAATTCGAGAGAAAATCATCATGAAGTCGATGGTGGGGGACAGCCTGCAAATCCAACTGGAGGGGTAAACTTAAAACAAAAAGGACTGGCCACAGGAAATCAAAATCACAAGTGTGCGTCTATTTTGTGTCTATTTGTGTCTTTATCTCTACGTCGTACTCCGCAGGCCTTGCCCTACTATTGCATTGGTCTTTGTCTTCCACTCGCACGTCCTACATTCCGAGTGCTTTGACTCTTTACTGTCTCCTTTTGGTCGACGACGAGCCTGCAATGCGACGCTGTCCTGTCGGCCTGCTCCTATTTTCTCTGCTTTTGCCTGCTTTCCACTGGTTCTCGACGAATCTATTGTCCTTATGTCCTTCTGTGTGGCCTGGATGGCTGGATGGCTGGGTGGCTGGATGGCTGGCCTGCCTTTCCGTTATCAACATATTTGGGCAGCTCCATGTGAGGGTAAGGGGCAAGCAGAAAAGCAGGGGTAAGGCCAGGAGAGTGTGTCTATATACATGTTGTACGTAAATGACAAGGAGAGAGTGGAATACGATTGCCCAGAATAAAAATAGACAGCTGCGAGGAACAAAGGCCAAAATAGCTATGGTTACCTCCAGTATCCATGATATAATTCTAGATTCTAGAGTCATTTTGAAAGACACAGCGGGTGATCGGCCTCTGCTGTCGTACGAAAAATTGCAGACAGAAAATTGCAGACAAAAGACGCCCAGTCAAACAGACCACGGTAATCGCCTTACACGGCTGCGCAGGGACTTTATCTGACGCAGTGTACGACGTACTTTGTAGAATAAGTATTATCCCGAGATCGAGTTGGACAGCGTCACAATGTTTACAAATAAAATATATTCAAAAATCAAAAATCAAAACCAGACGGGCTGCCAAAAAAAAAAAAAAAAAAAAAAAAACACTTTGAATAAACACTTTTCCCAATTATGAACAAACACCTATTCTAGACAAGCAAATGCAATACAAATATGAAAATAAAAGCACAGTATGTCCGATACTACTCCGTAGATGTAGTACATGAGAGCAATGTACGGGGTAAACAGAACCTTCTGCACATCGCCCCTACGCCACCTGAACAAACGTCCGCTTGCGCTTGCCGGCGCCCGTCGCTGCCGCCGCCGCCTCGGCTGCGTCCCACGTGTCGTCCACGTACGTCTTGACGTTCTGGTCGGCCACGGCCATGCCGACCACCCGCAGCGCCGCCATGTTGTGGCCCATCTGGTCCTTTTGCTGCTGGAGCGCGCCGCGCAGACTGGCCCGCAGCGTGTCGAGCATGGCGCGCATCGTGCGGCTCGCCACGATCTGCCGGTGGTGCGTCTTGAGCATGAAGAAGAGCACACGGCACGTCAGGGGCATGTTCATGGTTGCGCGCGCAAAGCGCTCCAGAAACGTAAAGAGGGCCGGCACCTGGGCGAACGGCAGGACCAGCAGGGCGTCGTGCAGCGCCGCCGCGGGGATCTTGGCGAGCACGCCGAGGACGTACTGCTCGGCCGAGATGTTGCCCTGGGCCACAAAGACAATGTGGCGCTGCGGCGGGGCGACGCTCTCGCCACGCGCCTTGGCCTCCTCCCACTCCTTGATCAGGTTTAAATCGGCCAGGCCGAGCTCCAGCGCCTCGGCAATGCGCTCGCCGGCCATCAGCGTCTCGACCGTCTGCTTGGACGCCGCGCCGACCTGCTGGCCTAGCTCGCCCTCGCCGTTGCGCTCTTCGGGGTCCTCGTCTTCGCGATCCAAGGACGTGGCTAGCGTGGACTCGTACAGCTGCTCGATCTCGCGCTCGCGCTCTTCCTCGAGGAAAATCTGCTCGTCCGTCTCGTCCCACACCCGAATGCTCTTGTCGTGGCTGGCCGTGATGAGGAAATTGCCGCCGTGGCTGACGGCCATGGCCCAGATCTCGCCAAAGTGCCCGTCCAGCCGCTGGATCTGCTCAAACTTGTCGCCGTCCCAGTACTTGACGGCGCGGTCTTTGCCACAGCTGAAAAAGTGGTGCCCGTTGCCGTCCTGGTTATGCGGCACAAACGCAACCTGCAGAATGCTGTCCTGGTGCGCAAACAGCGACCGGTGGCAGTCTCCGAAATCCAGGCCCCAGATCTTGACGTTCTTGTCCGCCGAGCTCGTCACGATCAGCTTGCTGTCGTAAGAAATGTCCATGCTGAGCACCGGCAGCTTGTGGCCATAGAGGTTGAGGTACAGCTTCAAACTGTCCACAAAGAACACCTTGACTGTGTTGTCGAGCAGAGCAACGGCCAGCAGCTTGGCATCCGGCGAGAACCGCACGCTGAGCACATCGTCTGTCAGCTTGAGCAGGCGCGTCTGCACGAGCTTGAGCCGCGGCGTCGTCCGCGTCGTGCCCAGCACAGGCTCCTGCACAATCTTGAAATCCCAAAACTTGACCGTCTTGTCGGCACTGCCCGTCACCACCGACCGGCCGTCGGGGTGCACCTGCAGCGACCAGATCGCGGCGCCGTTCTCATGTGCGTTCTCGACCGTCTCCAGGAGTGCGGCAGATGCCACGTCGAACAGCTCGAGTGAGCCAGTCTTGGTGCCGACCAGCACCACCTTGTCGCCGGGCAAGAAAGCACAGCACAGAGCATACCCGCACTCAAAGGTGCGGATACAAGACTGTGTGCGCACGTTCCAGATCTTGAGGCTGCCGTTGGACGCTGTTGCCAGCATCTTGTCGTCTGAGCTGAGAGAGATGGACCGAATGTCTGTGCGGTGGCCGGGCAGCTCGACGGCCATAGAGCGGCCGTACTCGGGAGGCTCCTCCTTGTCCTTCTTGGCCTGTTTGGACACGCGGTCTTTCTTTGTGGAGATGTTGTAGAGCTCGAGCACGTTGTTGGTCGTGCCAACAAGCATCTGCAAGTCCTTTTTGCTGGAAGATGTGGACTTGCCGCCGGCTCCTACAGCCCAGTCCACCGACCGCACCTTGCCGGCCGTCCGCACAATAACGTGCTGGACAAAGATCTCGGCCACGTCGGCTTTCGAAGTGTCAATCAGCGACTCGTCCTCCTCGGCGGCCTCCATGTCCACATCTTCGCCCTTTTTACTGCCACCCTTTGCCTGCTGTCTCTCCCGCCGCCGCCGACGCTTGCGCGCCAGGGCTCTCTTAATTTCGGCATCCGACCGTATCCGCCAAATCTCCACCGCCTTCTCGACACCGTGCACAGCAAAAAAGTCGTGTCGTGGGTGGAACAGGATCTCGACGGTGCGGTCCTTGCCGTGCCGGTGAAGCGTGCCGCGGGAAATGAGGTAGGTTTTTGTCGATTCAGTGGCGTCGTTTGTGTTCGTGTTCGTCGTCGCGAGAGAGTCAACCTGTTGGACAGATGCAGCAAGGCCTGCAGCGTCGAGCGTCCACACCTGCAACTCGCCGTCGTTGCCGGCTGTGATGCAGCCCGACAAGTCGGCGGACATACCCAGGGCCCAACATTCGCCGTTGGTCTGGGCGACGTGCGTCTCGATGCAGTGGCGGGACGAAAGATCCCACAGTTTGATGAGGGAGTCCTTGGAGGTCGTAATGAGGAAGCCGTCGCCAGCCGTGGCTGTATCGACGGCGAAACCGGGCCCGTCCTCGTTTGCTTCGTCTTCGTCACCGACCGTGGCGGACGGCTCCACGAATGTCAAGCCCGTAATCTGGTCCTTGTGTCCGCGTAGTTTGTAGAGGCCCGTCTCGGCCACAAGGTCCCAAACAATGACGTCTGTGTCTTTCGAGCCCGAGGCCAGGCGCACGCCCGAGCCGTCAAATGCCAGGTGCGTGACCGCCGACCGGTGGCCGTTGAAACTCACAATCACCGTCGCCATCCGGCCATCCCAGAGCCGAACACTGCCATCCTCATAACCGACGGCGACAACGTCGCGGTCAACGCTGCTGGCGGCGAGGGCCGTGACTTGCGAAGTGTTCTTCTCGTCGTGCCAGCGGTTGAGAAGCTCGCCCTTTTTAATGTCCCAGACCAGAACGTCTTCATTGGCGGCGACGATGGCATGGCCGGAGGAGGAGGTCGTGTTGGGAGTCGACGAGTATGGATTTGAAGAAGAAGAGGCGCCGGCCCAAACGAGGTTGGCTGTGCCCGAGGCGACGACGCCGAAAGAGCGTGCCTGCTCGAATTTTCTGACAAGTTAGCAGCAGTCAAAAGAAGGCAGCAGAAGAAGGGGTACTCACAAATACGACTTGACCATCGTTGCGGTTCAATGGCCGTCTTTGCCGTTGGTGATGGCTTTTTTATTCTTTTTTTTTTTGTCGTCTCTCTCTTCTCCTTCCTCGCCTCGCACTTTTCACTGTTCGCGCCTTTTGCACTTGTCCAACAACTTTTTTTGGCCGATAACGATAAGGATTCCTTAGCGCGAAAATGAGCGGCCAGTCGCGCTTACCCTTTATGGATGCTTGTCTCTTTCGTCTCAGGGTGGATCAATCGAGGGGCACGTCACGTGCAGCTACAGGCAACTGGCGTCAGCGATCCAAGCCACCTTCCCAGTATCCGTAGCCAGCGCCAGGCGCCCCGCCCTACTCCGCGCCCGCCGTCGCCGCAGTTGACGACGACTGTAATCTTGAAGGTTGCAATCAGGATCAGGCTGCGATTGAATTGAACACAAGCATCTTTCCGTCCTTCAACAACCACTTCCCATTCTTTCCGACTACACCTGGCAATTGCCGCCGACCGCCAGGATGTTGCTGCTCGACTTTCAAAACGTGCTGATCCAAAACGTGTTGACGGAGCGCTTCTCAGGGTGAGTGTCGTCATTGTTGGGAATTGCAATGGCCGTTGCCGTTGCTCTTCATCATGATGCTGCGCGCCCTCTTTGATCCAATTAGCATCACTGACTCCCGCCTCTAGAGCACCCCCCGTCTCCATCGACCAGACCGTCTCCGACTTTGACGGCGTCCTCTTCCACATCTCCACCCCCGAGTCCAAGACCAAGATCCAGATCTCGATTCTGCTGCGCTGCTACGACGACCTCATCAAGTACGGCGCCCAGGATGTGCTGCAGCGCGAGTACGGCGACTACATTGTTGCGCCCGAGCCGGGCTTCCAGTTCTCGATTGTCGTTGATCTCGAGCAGCTGCCCGCCGAACCTGAAGCCCGCGAGGCGCTGGTTACGAAAATTGCTCTCCTGAAGCGCAACATGATGGCCGCGCCGTTCGAGGCCGCGTTCGCCGAGTATTACAAGCTCAAGGAGGCCGCCTCGAAATACACATCCGAGGAAGCGCCCCAGGGTGTGCGTGAGGGCGGCGAGGTCATGGCCATCCACTACCGCGAGGAAGAGGCCATCTACTGCAAGGCCAGCCACGACCGTGTCACTGTTATTTTCTCCACCGTCTTCCGCGAGGAGACGGACCGCGTGTTCGGCAAGGTGTTTATCCAGGAGTTCGTGGACGCCCGCCGGCGCGCGATCCAAAACGCCCCGCAAGTCTTGTTCCGAAACGACCCGCCGCTCGAACTGCAGGGCGTGCCCGGCGTCAAGAATACGGGTACGGGCGAGATTGGCTACGTGACGTTTGTGCTGTTCCCGCGGCACCTGACGCCTCAGCGGATGCCCGAGGTGATCTCGCACATCCAGACGTTCCGCGACTACTTCCACTACCACATCAAGGCGTCCAAGGCGTACATCCACTCACGCATGCGGAGGCGGACGGCCGATTTCCTGCAGGTGCTGCGGAGAGCCCGGCCGGACAGCGAGGAGAAGGAGCGCAAGACGGCCAGCGGCCGTACATTTAAGGCGCAGTAGGGGAGACAATACAGGCGGCGAGAACAGTAGGAGCGGCATTCTGGTTCTTTACAGTGATTCTTTGCGGGGTTGGACTTGGAGACGAGGAGAGACAGCCGCCCCCACGAGCGGTCGTCGTTGTCTACCACAAAATTAGCTTTCAAATATTCAATGCATTATCTTGATTTAAAGGTTGTGTGAAATAAACGATTGCAATGCCTTGTCTCATCATCCTGTTGACTTCCTCGTCTTTACTCCCTATCCGATTATGTAATTATTCGCATGCGTATTCACTTAAACGGGACTACAAAATGGAATTCGCAGACCGACAATTGTCCACAAGCGCAACATCAACATCAATCAAAAATCTCGTCAAATTTCTGGAAGAACACTTGCCGGAGCCATTTATACAAAAACGTGTTGTGGCCTAGCTCGGTGCTCGGCGGCTATCAGTTTAAAGTCCTTAAAGTCGGTGGCGGGGATCCGGCTTAACACAACCACCAGCTCCCGCCGTCCGCCTTATTTTCGCTATTCCACTAAAATTGGCCAATATTCGCCATTTTCTCTCCCGTTACAGCGGTCAATACCACCCCCAGTTACGATAAGCATCCGATAGTGGTCACTTTTAGTCTCGTTTTTTTGACGGCCAAAAAACGACTTTCTCGACGACCCGACCCCGACCTCTTCCACGTTTTTTCTTTGTCGAAAAGTCAAGACGGCAAACCCGCTCGACAAAGAGGGCAATAGCACAAAGACGCAACGTGCACAGTACGCCCGTGCTATAGACGAGTCCGGCGACGGTAGCAACCACCAGCAACTACCGTCTTCTCTGTCCTCTCTTGGGTTGTTTCCTCCTCAACCATCACCACTTTCTCTCTCTCCCTTTTTTCTCTCCCTCCCTCCTCCGTCCACCCTCTCACAACATGCGCTGGCCCAGCTGGTCACGGCAGGGCGACAGCAAAGATGCCGACCCAATACCAGAGGCACAGCCCGACGCCTCTTCCGCCTCGTCGTTCCCCGCCAACCTCTCTATAAAAAGCCTCACTTCCTGGACCGACTCGCTCAACAAAACCGACTGGCAGCACTACCGTGACCCACAAACATGGCTTCCGCCAGCCATTGCTGTCGGCGCGGCTTTGGGCTTCTCGGCGTTTTACCGGTCGTATCTGCGCCGCATTCCCAGCACAAACCACATCCGCCCAAATTTCTTTCGGAAACGCAGTCTGCTGGGCAAAGTGACGAGCGTGGGTGACGGTGACAATTTCCACCTGTTCCACACCCCCGGTGGACGGCTGGCTGGCTGGGGCTGGCTGCGGAAAGTGCCGTCTTACAGAAAAGACTTGAAGGGAAAGACGGTACGTTAAACAGATGTGGTGTGACGTTTCTGTCTGCAGTTTGGTCCGTTGTGTTTATTTTTGTTTGCTGGTCTACATTTTGCCTATATGCCTATATGGTGATCTGGTCAAGCACACCTGGTTGGGGAGAAACAAGAAGCGGACAATAAATGAAAAAAGAAACAAGATCTCTCCAGACCCAGGAGAGCAAAGGATCAAGGAGGCGAAACAGAGCAGCAAAAACATCCAAATATCCACAAGAGGAAAATCACGACAGAACGGCCGGCTAAATTCGAATTCGAACCAAACTTGCACACAACCTGTTTTTATTTGCATCTCACAACATGGTCCAATCAATACTAACAACGTCAGATCCCCGTCCGCATTGCCGGCGTCGACGCCCCAGAAGGCGCCCATTTCGGCCGCCCCGCTCAGCCCTACTCGGGTGAAGCCCTCGATTTCCTGACCCAGTACATTCTCGGCCGCCGTGTCCGCGCCTACCTCTATCGCCGCGACCAGTACGACCGTGTCGTCGCCCGCGTCATTGTCCGCCGCTTCTTCTTCTTCAAGCGGGACGTCGGCATTGAGATGCTGAAGCGCGGCCTGGCCACCTGCTACGAGGCCAAGACGGGCGTCGAGTTTGGCGGCCGCGAGGCGCAGTACCGCATAGCCGAGGCCAAGGCGAAAGCACGCAAGCGCGGTCTGTGGTCGGGTGGTTTGGGGCGGAACGGCGTGGCGACGCCGACGGGCGAGATCGAGACACCGCGGGAGTACAAGACGCGGATGGCGGCGCTGGATGCAGCAAAGGAGGCAGCGGGCGCATCGACGACAAGCAGCTCGACAACCCCCAGCACAGCCAGCACGACCTCCACCACACCCAAGGTGGTTAGTGACGCGCCGAGCCCTAGCAGCACACCTTCGCCAGCAGCGGCAAACACACCGTCTTCTTCTGCTACCTCTACCTCTTCCACGCCTGCCACCTCGGCAACAACACAAGCCAAGCACGCGGCCTCATCAACCGCATCGTCAACATCATCACATGCGAGCAAATCGCATTCATCAGGCGGCAGCAGTCACAAGTCGTCAGGTGGCTGGGGCAAAGGCGCCATGCCAGGCAAGAGGTGAGAAGTGAGAGCGATGCTGTTGAGCCAAATCAAAAAGGAGTTCTAGAGCGCATGTCTAGATGAGCACACGACCAGACGATGGAATGATTTCTTCGGTTTTCTCGCCTTTGCATACGTTCTTGTTATAACGCAAGTTTACGTTTATGTCTTTTAGTGATGCCTTTATGTCTTTTTATGTTTTATGTCTTTTATTATTTATCTTCTTTGCATGTTCTGCACGATTTATCTTCCTTTTGTTTTTTTCTTTTTCTTCTCACTTTCATTTACATGTCACATCATGAGAGCACAAGCGGCAGCGATGGGGAGATGGAAACTATGTAATGAGTTCTGGGATAACAGGACAGCCAGCACAAAATTTACAAGAGGAGGGAAATTGACAGAAGACCTCGACGACGCCTTTTGACTTTTGATACCCTTCCCCTTTGACTTTCCCTCCCTTTCTTTTGGATACCACCAGTGTTCAGCGTTCTCTCTGCTTTAGATGCCACCTCATACGATTTTCAGTCGCTTTTTCTACCCCCATAGTCTACCTTAGATCTTCCAAGACCAATTCTGAGCTTTTTTTTATCCTGCCTTTTCTTCTAAGAGTTCCAGTGCCATTCCTATCTCGTAAAGCCCCTTGTCCGTCCCATGTCGTCTGGCCTTGTCGTCCTCATGACGTGCCATGAGACCCTGTCTTGACGCAAAAATCAAAGTGGATATGACATCCGTGCCCCTTCAGATGAAGGAAGTTTTGAGCAAATGAGCAATGGAGCCCTTCCTGCATCAGGCCACGGCCGCCACGTGCAACTGTGTCATTTTTATGCAAGTGTGCGCGTGCGTGGCACGTCTGGGGAAGCGGAGATGAAGTTGAATGAGGTGAAACAAAAAAGTGACATCGAATCTTGTGGACGGGCATGCGTGAATGAGTAAATGCGTAAAGAAGAAAGCAAATATGCGGGAGGTGTGTCGTAGATACAGCATCTGCATGGGTTACAGGGCCAAGGAAGGTGACGTGCACAGGTGGGTGGGTGCGGTGAGAGATATTGTATGTATGGGAAGAAGAACCAAATAATGGACGAGACAAGGAACGATGCCGTTCCGACATGCAGGGTCACGAAGGGCCATGAGAAAGAAGGAAAGAAGGAATGGAACGAGCGGGAGAAGAAGCCAAGATGCGGAGAAGCCTCCTTTGACATTGAGATATTGAGATACAGATGAAAAGACAAACGATGACGAGACAGTGGGTTACAATCTCGATCGAATGGTGTAGATGTGTGCCAAAGTGTGGGGAGAAGGATGCCAGGGCTGTTACAGAATTCTGTCACGGACGTCTCGACGCAACGTCCGTTCGCAAGAAGGCCGACATTCGTACTCGAAATCCACCTATCATCTGTTTAGTTGGACAACAGTTGCAGAAATCTGCCGATTTAAAGTTGCGTTGACGCTTGATGTGGTAACGTTGAGATCTATATCAGATATCTTGTTGGGAATATGTCCTGAATGATGCTGTTGCAGATTCACATATTTGGCTGTAGTTTTTAAAAAGCGGTGTTCTTTATTTTGTAAGCCTGTGTTTATTTTTATTCTATTTATTCCAAATCGCTTTTTATTGTTGAATATTTACTAGAATTTATTTTAACATATGTATTTACGCAAAAGACGCTTTTTATATTTTAGCTGAACAAAAATCAAAATATAACATTTACACAAAACAATCAAAACAGAGCTGCGGACTTACAAAACAACCCAGACACGACTATACCGTTTTTGCCGTCAGGAGTATTTTCTCTCTTGGTTCCTGTTTCTGTCCTTCTGCCCCGTTGATGTGAAGAGATCACAGCTCATTCACTGCCTTACCAGGTACGTTCTTGTTCTGGAGCCGCTGTTTACTCTGTGATTTTAGGCAGAAATAGTGATGGACAAGTCAGCGAGTGGAGGGGCGAATGTCTTTGAAATCGACAAAACACTTTTGGCGTTGTGGAGGTGTGATTGCCACCACGACCGAAGAAGACAAGGTCGTGGGAGAAGGAGAACGGAGAACGGGACCAAGGGTGGTGATACTCTGGGACAGGTGAGAGCGAGAGAGTTTGCGCAATTCTGGAGATGCCGTAGGGCGAAACACATGGGGAGTCAGAGCCACGAGTTCACATAATTAAGAATAAAGAAATCTAGAGTCCTAGACAAGAGTATATTCTCCGAGCCCCAGACTGGCCCTATCCGGGAACTCGGAAGATGGTTCTTGGAGGAAATAAAGGTGTGGCCCACTTTGGGTAGGCCACCACCCGTTTTGTCCTTTTTTTACTATACTTCAAACCGCTGTACGGCATGAATTTCAGGATGCGCCAAAGACGGGAGGGCCAGCGTTCGACACTCACTGGCAGCCATCGTCAGTATCGTCTGCCACTCAACAATTGCATATTTCCTCTACCTGAGGGATCGACGCCGGATGGCCTTTACGTGATGCACCCGTGGGGGAGGGGCAACGCCAACCTGATTTATCTGAAAGAGCAAGAATACAAGAATACACGATATACACGATTGATCCGTACCCAAAGGCCGTTTGTCTACACGGCGCAAACAATGTCACGAACAGATGGCCCTGGTATCGTACGTGATGGACACGTTTCTCCAGCTCTCCGTTTTGAGCTATTGCTCCTCATAAGAAGCCACATAAGATGTCCCTCTCATGACCCGTTGATGTGTCGGAGAAGGCAAAGCGGCCATGTTGAATGGGAAGACCTCTGTAGTTTCAAAACATGGCCACATATTGTCGCAAACGGAGGGGCGATTGGTGGATGCGAGACGAAGATTTGTGGTGGTCTGGAATTAGATACAGAAACGGAGCGTCAATGAACAAACCGACAGCCTTGGCCATGAGGAAAGGCAGGCAGCGTTTTTGAAAGTTGGAAAGAGACCCCTCTGTTTATTTTTCTCTTTGTCGGTCGCTGCTCCCACTATCTTTGTTTACCATTTGTTCACCACTTATATAAAAAATCAGGGCTAAATTAGGAAAACCTGACGTCAAAATGAGACCTTTTCCGCTACTCTCTTTATTTTTGCATTGTGGGCGCGCGCAATGGAATGCGTCTCGTAGGAATAAGGTCGGCAACGAGAGGAATGTGGAGATTGTCTCTTTATGTGTATCATTGGCGAGATCGAAACGGTGAGAGGGAGCAGGGAGACAACGAGACAGCGAGACAAAAGGAGAGGAGTAACCAAAAAAAGAAAAAAGAAAAAGAAAAGCAACAGCAAACGGCCAATATGCACTTGCCCGCCTGTGATACAACGGCATTCGAGTGGCTCTTGGCTTCACTAACCCGAGCCTCTTCTTGTGGCAGGTCCTGGAAGTCACTCACCTCTACTTCAACACAACCCTGAACCCCTGCAGGAGACATGCATGCGCCTGTGCAAAAAAAAAAAAACGCCACACAAACGACTCGCGCTTTTGCAAAGAATCCAAAAAGCACAAAAAAGCACAAAAATCGCTCTGGTGCACCTGCAATCCCCTGCGTCGATGTGCAGAATGTTCTTCCTGTATCACGCTGATATATGTTCTCTGTACGGAGTACGGAGCACTCCGCACGTCGTACCTTGTATCTTCCATCACAAAATAAAGCGGCTGGGAAAGCGACGCAAGACTGCGAGGACACGGACCACGATGGATGCTGTGGGTCTCGTTACCGGCATTCCTCCTAGCAAACGGAGCCGAAAACACCGCACTAACGCAACTGCAAAGGAAGAGGCTGAATTGCTTTGCTGGCAAGCGTCTTTCACAGCCATTGCCAGCTCACAACCAGCATCAGCCTTGACCAACATCAAGATCAACATGCCATCTCATGCTTTGCTTGCATTTTGAACTCATTTTTCTTTTCCTCTTTTCTTCCCTTCTTTCTCGCTTGCTCTTATTTTTCTTATTTTAGTTGCACCTCGCATCTCATCACCCCATCTCACCTTCACTTGCACTTGCAAAGCCCCTGATTTTCCCAGCCTCGGTTTCGACTAGGACCTTCTCTGACGTACACAAACGATGACTACCACGACTTTGTCCACCCTTTTGGCATATCTTGGCCTCATCCACTCACTGGAGTGTGATACGGTAAGACTTTTCGGAGGGACAGCGCCGTAAAACAATGTCGCACTTTCTCTCTTCCCTTTCTTTTTGCCATTTTTTTTCTCCCTCACTACCCCGTACATCTCACGACTCAATTCAGATAATGGTCGGCACATGCAGCATGTGCGACCCCTTACCTGTTGCGCCCTGCTTTGGTCGCTGACACCCCTTGCTATCTTGCCTGTCCGTGCTCCGTTTTCGTTTGCCTTTTCTTTTGTCACTCTCACAGCCATCATGATATGATGCCTTTTTTTTAAACACACAACGCTGATGTGTTCGAATCGGAGTCACTGGCGTTCCAACATCCGGTGTCATCCGGCGCTGTGCCGATAAGACAGGAGCAGCTGCGTGTACGTCGTACTCCGTCTTTGTGTTGTCGTAGAACGAGATACGGAGTACATTGTGGGATAGCAGGCCACGACAACTTTGACCTGATTTGATTTTGATCTGATCTGCTCCAGGCTCCAGGTCACCCTGTCTTTGAAAAGTCGGCGCCACCGACCGTTACCTCGCAGGTATCTGGACACTGTTCAACTCTCCAGGCCATCTCGAGAAACAGAGAGGCCACCTGCCAGCGAATCGCTGTCTTCCGCCAGAGACGCTTGTGTCATGCTCACCAACCTCTTGTGAGCGCATGCGCACGCCTGCACACGCCTGCACACGCCTGCACAACGCTACACTGCTGGAAGCACTGTCTGTGTAAGACCAGCATCGGCGGGTCGATATCTCGTGTCCTGTACAAAGCACCCCAGAGATCCTCTCCTTGAGAAATCAGGAAATATGAAGACGGTCAAGAAACACTCGGGTCGCTCTCCATTCTGTGAACTCCAAAACAAAAACAGCCGTCGATGCGAAACCCACGGCTGGTGCGCAACAGAAATTCGATTCGACAAACTGCACATCGTGCGGACATCTTTCAATGAGAGCCAGAAAAGCAGTCGAGCCACAGAAAGATAACAAAAGGATATTGACAACGACGGCAAATGAGCGACATTGCCAAACATGATTTGTGTGCTCCGAGATCAGTGACAAGTTCAACCATGGGAAGGCATAATCGACAGAAATTAAAGTGTACCGTCACGGACCGTTTCTCGTTTCGTTGTTTCCCTTTTCACACTCACTAAAAGTATTACGGTCACTCAGTCCCTGTTTTGTACACCGTCAATCAACAATGCTTTTTAATTGGCTCCTGCTTTCGTGTTTTCAGGGACAAGAACTGGTTGTATTGTTCGCTCTTGCCCAAACCCGGTTTAGCGAGAGGTACCACAGTCTGAGATGGAGCATTATCATTCGCTAGAAAGTTTCTAGTATGGGTCTGGACTGGGGGCCGTCGCCAGGGGTTGGCCCAACCCAAGACGCACCAAATTTCTTTCCTTCCGTTTTAGATTTCCTACTGAGGTCAACAAAGGCAGGCAGGAACGCGTAAATGGGAGAAAAACAATAGAAAACGGTCGCCCCTTCCTGCCAATCCAACCCCTGGAGCCCACTGTTGCCCGCCCGGCCCTGGTTTTGCTGGCCTCCCACGTCGCGCATCATTTCCCTGGGCGCGAATATGGGCAAAAAGCAGCTGGGCAGGCCTCTCACGAGTCCGTCGTACTCTTCACGTTATTCACGCCTCACACCGTCCCGTTGTCTCTCTCTGCCACTGCCTTTGTCTCGCGGCCAATGACCTTTTCATTCACATCGTGTTTTTCGGTCTTCCATCCTGTATTCAAATCGTAGAAAATTAAAACCTACGTAACTGCCACGCATCGCCTCTTCCTTTTCCTATCTTTGTCTTTCTTTCCATTTCCTCGTTTCTCATCTCCCTTGCCCCTTCTCTTCCTGTTTCTTGCGTTATCTGGGTCGCTCCTTCCTCTCGATCCACCATTGGACTCCGTATTGTTGGTTCTTTCCCCCCATTGTTTCCTTACCTCACCTCACATCTGTCTTCCGAACCTGTTGGAACTCCACGATAGGAAACAACAACCGGCAACAAAAGACAGAAGTTTGAGCTTGGATCGCCTGCACCAGAACGTGACGAACCTTTCTTCGATACTCCGGAGATTCGCCTCGTCAACTGCAACCGCAGCTCTGTTTCTCTGTTTCTCTGTTTCTCTGTTTCTGACCCTTTTTCGTATTGCGTGGTTCTTTCGTCGTCGAAAAACGCAAGAGCCCACAACAGAGCCCACTCGGAGCTCCACCTTTTTTGCCTACCCTGGCTTCTTGCCTCTCCGTTTTCCAAACGCACCAATTTCCCTTTTATCTCATCGCGCACGCCCTGCCTCGCACCTTCCTCTCCTTTGCCCTTTTTCGCTCTCCATCGCTCTTTCCTGACATCGTCAATCTCTCCAGCTTCGCCAGCCTCGCCCTTTTCTCGTTGTTTTCTTTGTTTCGACTCACGTTCACTACCATTCGATTCTCTTTTCCGTCTTTGACGAATCTCTTTTTTTCGGGCAGCCTATTTCGTCTTCTTTTGTTGCTGCACCGTGCCTCTCCTTTGTTCTTCGCAACGAGCAAGTCAACCAACCAAGCCAGTTCTTTTCACGTCTTTCATTCTCGGCCTCCATTACCGATTTCTTGATATTACGATTCAATTGTCTCCATTCTCGATTCTGGATCTTTCGACTCTTGGCCGACGTCGACTCGACTGCCTGGCCCATTCACTCATTTCACGACGCGCCAAACTTCTCACTCCTTTCGCTCTCGGTCTTGACCTCGGTCTTTTCGTCTTCTCATAATGTCGCCATAAGTTGTCACAGCAATCGACATCTCGAATCTCTTTCTTCGCACGATCGCATCGTGACGCGACTCTGAGCGACTCCACTTCTTTACTTGTAACTCGCAACGCCCTCCATACTGGCAGCGACCGCACCAAATCACGCGATGCGAATATCACTACGGCGGCGCCGTGGCGCCGCCATTGGCGACGGCCATGCTCCGCGACGCTCTTCCTCTTCCTCCTCTCCGCCCTCCTCCTCATTCTCCAGCGCAATGACTTCTCTTCTCGCCCTCGCCTCAATGGCCTCCACATCCCACGCCTTCAACTTCACACCAGTCGCTTCGTCCAACATTGATCTCAGCAGCCTGGGCAGCATCGGCATTGCAGGCAACTTTGCCGGTGTTTCTCTATTTGAGTTTGAGGAGCAGAGCCAGAACAACGTTGCCAGCAACGGCAGCGAGAGTCTCTTGGCCCGTCTCCCCAACAGCGCCTTCGCCACCGTCCTTACCACCGACGCGTCCATCATGTCCATGTGCTCGTTTATTGAGAAAGATGGCACTGACGCTGGCGTCGTGCTCGGCGGCAACTTCACCAGTCTCGGAGGCAAAGAGGCCACCGCCATTGGCCTCTTCGACACAAACACATCTACCGTCATTTCCATGAAGGGCCTGCAGGGCCAGGTCAATACGGTCTTTTGCGACACGCCCAACAACGCCGTGTTTGTCGGCGGCAATTTTATTGGCCCCAACTCCACAAACGCGATTCGCTGGTCCAGAGACGATGGCTGGATTCCATTGCCGTTTGCTGGCTTCAACGGACCCGTGACGTCCATCACCAAAGCCTCGAATGGCCACATCATCTTTGGTGGCAGCTTCACCGGCCTCGGCAACGCCAGCACCCCGACCCAGCAGGACGAGCAGGTTGTCAACATCGGCTCAGGCAACATCTCCGCCACCAACTCCGCCTCCACCAGCGGCTTCTCAGACCCGTCCAACATCGTCTGCAAGACTAACGGCACAGACGGCGCGGGCAACACGTGGCTGCTGCAGGACAACACGCCCGGCAGCTGGGAGGCCCAGTTTGCGTTTGGATTCCAGCCTAGCAAGCTGCGCCTCTGGAATACGCACTTTGATGGCCGCGGTACTCAGACGTTCCGCTTCACTGCTCTTCCCCTCAACGGCATCATGAACTTTACTTACATTGATCCTGCCACTGGCGTCAACGCGTCATGCACCAGTGAGTGCCCTCTGAGCCAGAGCTCGGATGTCGAGTTCCAGGACTTCCACTTTGTCAACAACGTCGGCATGGATGCTTTCCGCATCGACATCTCAGCCTGGTACGGCTCGGGTGGTGGCCTGAGCGGCATTGAGCTGTTTGAAAACGACATTTTCGCCTACGCCGTCAACGAATTTAATGAACCGACTTGCACCGTAGCGGCATCTGAAGTGTCATCCGCCTCAACCACTGGCCCCTGGACCGTGTCGCCCTCCCTCCAGAGCAGCTCCGAGTACCTGACCGCAGAGCTCTCCTCGCCCATCTCATCCTCGTCAGCCTCGATTGTCTTTTCTCCCGATATCCGCCAGTCTGGCAACTATACCGTCAACATGTACACGCCCGGTTGCACCCAGGACAATACCTGCTCGACGCGTGGCCAAGTCAACATCACTGTGTCCATGGTTGAGGGCCAGGAGCCGACCTCAGTGCAACTGTTCCAGACCAACAATTTCGACAAGTACGACCAGATCTATTTTGGCTCTATCAACGCTCCCTCTGGTGCTTTCCGTCCCACTGTCACCATGACTCCGCTCAACGGCCAGAAGCTCGACACCATGACCATTGTCGCCCAGCGTGTCGGCTTCACGCTGCTCAACTCCACCGGCGGCCTGAACGGCCTCTTCGAGTATGACCCCACCTCGTCTACTGTTAATACCAGTGACTTTTCATCGTCTGCGTTCGACACCCTCGGCTCGACCTTTGGCGCCCTGTCAGTCGTCAATGCCCTTGCGACCGGTGGCGATGTCACCTACATTGCCGGCAACTTCACATCACCATCCGCCAACAACATTGTTTCCATCAACAGCGGCAGCTCGTCTGTTCAGACGCTGGCCGGCAGCCTCAACGGTGGCGTGTCGTCCATGGTCTTGAACGGCACCAGCCTGTTTGTCGGCGGCTCCTTTACTTCGACAGGTTCCAAGTCGGTTGATGGTCTTAACCATGTTGCTGTGTTTGACACTGACAAGAGCACCTGGAACCCGTTGGGAGCAGGTGTCGATGGCACCGTCACCAAGGTCGTCGCCATGACCATGAATGTCACCACGACCAAGCCCGAGATCGTCATTGCCTTTACTGGTGGTTTCAGAAAAATTCTCGGCTACAGCGGCAATGAGGATGTGCCAGTCGATGGTTTCGCCATCTGGGTCCCATCGCAGAACAACTGGCTGCAGAACGTGCAGGGCAATATCGAGTCCGTCGACGGTGTTCTCCTGTCATCGGTGCTTGATGTGCCCGTGGTTGGCGCTCTCTATGGCGGCTCCCTGTCTTTTGCACAGGTCGGTACTAACGGCGCTGCCACCCTGACTGGTGCTGGTGTTGGCTCCTTTGGCATTGACCTCCTGCCCTCTCCCACGACTACATCCGCTGCCTCGACCGCGACTTCGACTGTCAATAAACGCGACACCCTTGCCGGCAGCTCCATCTCTGGTGTTGTTACCGGTCTCTTTGACACGAAGAACGGTCGCAACAAGACGATCCTTGGTGGTCACTTTTCTGCCAACTCCAGCAGTGGCACACTCATCCAGAACCTGCTGATCATCGACAACAAGAACAACGGTGTGACAACTGGACTGGGCACTAGCATCGACCAGAGTTCCACTTTCACGGCACTTGCTATCAATGGCGACACGCTCTTTGCGGGAGGTAACGTCACGGGTGACATCAACGGCGCTTCTATCAATGGCCTCGTGTCGTACAACATTGCGACCAACAACTTCAACACGCAGCCGCCTTCGCTGACCGGTGGCAACGGCACCGTCAACTCGATCCAAATCCGCCCCAGTGCTAGCGATGTCTATGTTGGCGGCTCCTTTGCCTCAGCCGGCTCGCTTGGCTGCCCTGGCGTGTGCTATTTCAGCACCACGGCCGGCCAGTGGAACCGTCCTGGCACGAACCTGGGCACCAGCTCGGTCAATGCTATGGTTTGGACGACGAGCTCGACGCTTGTGGCTGGTGGCAACTTGATTGTCAACAACACAGTCTCGACCGTGCTCACCAAGTACGACGCCACGAAGCAAGCATGGGACTCGTTTCCGGGTGGCGACGACGGCACGATCCCCGGCCCCGTCGCTCTCCTCTCTCTTGGTGCAAGCGACGGCAGTGAACTGTGGGTTTCGGGCACGGCCAAGAACGGCTCGCTGTTCCTGATGAAGTACGACGGCAAGACATGGACAGATGCATTCGGTTCCAGTGGCACCACGCTTTCTGCCGGCACCGACCTGCGCAGCCTGCAGGTGTTCTCGGTGACATCCAAGCACGACAAGACGGATTTGCTCGACGCCAGCCAGGTGCTCATGCTGACCGGCTCGATTGTGATTCCGGGCTTTGGGACGGCGTCTGCGGCTGTCTTCAACGGCAAGACGTTCGCTCCATATGCACTGACAACAGCTACCGACAACGGCTCAGACAATAGCATCGCCAGCATCTTTGTGGAAAACAACGACTTCTTCACCGCCAGCAGCGGCAGCCACCTGCCGCTTGTGGCGATTGTGCTCATTGGCCTTGGCATCTCGCTGGTGCTGATGCTTGTGATTGTGGCTGCAGGCCTGCTTCTGGACCGCATCCGCAAGAAGCGCCAGGGCTACGTGCCGGCTCCCTCGACGTACGGGGGCATGTCACGCATCCCGCCGCAGGAGCTGCTCGAATCGCTTGGTCGCCCACGGCCAGGTGCACCACAGGTGTGATCGGCCTGAGCAGCAGCATCATGCAAAGAGTCTTGTTTTTTTCTTCCACACAGCATCGGCATTGGCAGCGCCTGCATCAGCATTGATAACGGGGTTTTATTCATGCAAAAAGGGTTCTAAGGGGCATTTGGATTGGCGTTCTATCTTTTTTATCTTTTTTTTTGTCTTTTCATTCTTCACATATACCTTTTTCACTTTCTCCGCCCTGGCGTGGGCGTGAGACATTGGCGTTTCTTTCTTTCTTTCTTTTTTTCTTTCTTGTTTTGTCATTTCCTGTACTTTTTGAGAAAGGAGGGGATGCCCGTGATCAGAGGAGGGCTTTGGGTCGATATCGACAAACTATTTGGACGCGACAAAATAATGATGGACCATTTATGGCTCTTTCCTGGAAAGGCCAGCACGACAACACAACACACACACACACACTGCAATCTCTATTTCTTTATGTTTTTTTTTTTTTTTTTTTTTTTTTTTCTTTCTCTACAGTCATTTCCCTCCAGCTCGATTGAGCCACTTGTGGTTCTCCCCATTTATTGTCAGCCGACATGGCCTCGACCATATTTCTGCACTCTTCTTGCTTTTTTCTCTTTTTCTCTCTCCCGCTTTTCTTGTAACGTTAGCTTTTCTTCTTCTGAAATACCTCTTAATGTGTTACTACTACGTCGTAAAAACAATTGTCCCCACCTTGTGGCTGTGGCTCTCACGATATATGTCTGTGAAACTCTCAATCTGTAAATTTTGTAAACCCTGTAAATTGTGTAAATTCTTTGTCAATACGTAAGAGGTTGCAATGGGGTCGAGGCAAAAGAAGGCAAAAGAACATGTCTCATGTCAGGCGAGGAAAGAGCGACATCAAGACACAAATGCTACCCTTTTTGGCAGGTGGTGTCGCACATGTCGGGTTTTTATGTTTTCATAGGTTTTTCTATTGGCGTTTCGACTTCTTTTTTTTTTCTTGTTTTTTCTCCTTGCTTCACAGATGTCCGGATTTCGTCCCATTTCATCTCAGTCTTTCTCACTTTCCGTCACATTCATGCAGCCATTGCTCCATGCAGCTCTTCAGCCCTATCATGTGCTTGATGTGACAACCAATGGTGGAGTCTTCGAGATGATCGCCGACGATGCCAGCATTCTCAGCTCTTGGCAAGCTAGAGACTTTGATTGGCTGATTGGCTGCTTCCAGAGGCAGAAGCAGTGCAGATGCAGGCGCCGTTTACCCCCCAGCTTCAAGTCGTAAAGGGCAGGCGCAGGTCCGGACCTCCTGTCGCTTTCTGCATCGGAGCTGTTCGCTCCTTCTTTCTTTCGCATTTCTAGTCGCTGTGGTCTTTCCTGATATAAATATGAGCCGTAACATTCACGCTCGCTCTTTCCTCGAGAGCTAGAATGACACCCACAACAAAACGCTACCCCTGAACCCATATCCTTCTTCCCCCCCAACCAAAATGGCTTCTTCCACTTCGTCTTGCTCTTCATCAGGCAAAACCCTCGTCGTCTGCTGCGATGGCACATGGGTCAACGCCACCGGCAAGGGCAGCCGCAGATCACCACCAACCAACGTCTCGCGCCTCATCCGCGCCCTCCAACCCACCTCCACCAAGGGCGGGCCCCAGATCGTGCTCTACCATGCCGGCGTCGGCAGCAGCGGCCAGCTGGTGGATGCGGCCGTTGGCGGTGCCTTTGGCATGGGCCTCGACCAGGACATCCGCGACCTGTACCAGTTCATCTGCATCAACTACCACGGCGGCGACCGCATTGTGCTGGTCGGGTTCTCGCGCGGCGCATTTACGGCGCGGTCTGTGGCAGATCTCGTGGCATCGGTCGGTCTCCTGACACCCGCCGGCCTTGACCGTTTCTACGACATCTTCGAAGACTATGAGAATATGGCCGACGAGAAACGGGACCCGGCCAAGTTTGTGTGTCCTGTGGGCGTGCTGGAAAAGTACGCTGGGCAAAAGGGCGTGGCGTGGATCCAGTGGGAAAACCGGCGCAAGACGCAGTACCGCGCGTGGCTCAAGAAGGAGGGCTACACTGTGGACACCTACAAGAAAGGAAATGGGCCGGAGACGGAAATCCGCATCCTAGCCGTCGCCGTCTGGGACACGGTCGGCAGTCTGGGCATTCCCGCCATTCCCATCATCGGTCTGCAAGGAATTAGCCACCAGTGGAAGTTCACCAACACGCAGATCTCGGCCAAGGTCGAGAATGCCTTCCAGGCGCTGGCCTTGGACGAGCCGCGGTACGCCTTCTTGCCATCTCTGTGGGAGCTCCTGCCGGGCAACGAAGTCACCCGCCTCAAGCAGGTCTGGTTCCCTGGCGCCCACTCAAACGTCGGCGGCGGCCTGTGTGACCAGCAGATTGCGAACCTGACGCTCGCGTGGATGTGCGACCAGCTGACGGCCATTGGCGTGACCTTTGATGAGGGCCGGCTGCTGGAGATCTTCAAGGACGGGCTGCGGTACAGCGCCACGCACCCGTTCCCATTTGTGCCGACCAGCATCGTGAACGGCGGTCTCGTCGGGTTGGGCGAGAAAGGCGCTGCTCTGGTATCGTCGCTCTTCTCCAGGGGAAAAGACAAGAAAGCGGAGGAGACAAAGACGACGCCCGCTAAGAAGGGAGCCATCCTTCCCTGGGGCAAGGGCGTCGTGGGTGATGCGACAGTCCAAGCTTTGGCCGGCCCGCCATCCCGCATGGGGCGCGACAGTGAGGATTGCCCCAGCAAGTACCTCCACAACCACGCAGATGGATCTGCCAGCGATCTTTGGGACCAGGGTGCCCGTTTCTGGGCTCTGGGCCAAACGCGCAAGCCGACGAGCCTTGTGCAGCGTGCCGGGGGCCTAACCGTGCGCAAGCCGGCGCAGTTTGTCCGCGTTAACCCGGAATCCAACGATGCCCTGCCCGACCAGCCGCTCGTCAACACCAACGAGCACATCCATGCCAGCGTGCGCGTGCGTCTGTCGTGTGGCGGCCTGACCATGGACGACAAGCACGTGTGGACGTGTAAGGGCCTGACGGGCAGGAAGCCGGTGACGGACGACGATGCGAGCGATGTCAGCAGCAGCGACGACGAGGGCGGGCCGCCGCTGTGGCGTCTAGAGAGAGTCGATGGAGTGGCCGATGTGGCCGATGTGGGAGGTGAGACTGTCAGCAACGAAAGCGATCAATACTACCCTGTCAGCAAGGTGGCTGGTGCGGGCAAGTGGCAGTGGGTGTTTTCTGGCAAGCGGACGAGGCCCAACCAGGTCGACCGCCACAGCAACAACCAGATGTCGACGCCGCCGCTGGTGCGTGTGCTGCCCGAGGCATTGCCGACAGGACGGTGGGAGCGGCTGCTGCTGGGACTGACGGTTGGAAAGCCAGACGTGCTCTCCTATGCGGCGGCAAATCCATACAAGAGTGTTTGAAAAAGGAAAAAGGGAGAACGAGGTGGAGGAAGAAGGGCTCATTGGGCATGGTCAGATTGATCATATTGAAAATAATTGAAATCTCCAAATGTTCAGGATTTAATTTATTTGCAATTTATTTGGCATATTTTTCGGACACAGTTTTCAAACTTCTTTTTGACGTGTTTTCCTTTCCCTTCTCTTCCCCTTTGGCACCTCATATCCCGTCACATTCCGCATCACCGTCAAAGTATGCACCTGCCGGATCACACCACCAGCAACACGGAACATGTGGCTGTCGGGGCGTGTGCCAAAGGTGACGAGGGCGTCGACACTGCCAACGACTTCGTCAATGACGTACCGCCGGTTGAAGATGCGCACGCCGTCCGGCACGCCCACGGCACAACTGTCCGTCGCGCTTCCGTTGCCCGTGTACCAGCTTCCCTCCAGCCGGTCACAGGGGGTGCCCCACGGCACAACGACGCTCTTGTTGTTGAACAGGTCGAGGTACGCATCGGCGGCAGCCTGGATGACGGCGCGGCTGTCTCTGGCCTCGACGGGCATAATCGGGTCCCATTTTCCAGACGAGGTCTCGGCCGCGGCATAGTGCAGCGTCCCAGTCGCATTGAATGCCCAGTCGCCGTCCTGGGTCACCAACGTCTCGATCTTGGTCAAGCGGGCGCCTGCGAAGTGCATCTGCGTCCCAATGACGCGCGGGTTATGGGGATCGGTGACAATGATCTCCGTGAACGTGGCACATTGCGTGGTGTCCAGCAGGCTCATGTTGTGGACAATGGCGAGAGGCCGGCTCAATACGCCCGTGGTCACGTCGCGAGAGACGCCGTCTTCGTTGTATGTGATGTTTCCGTTGCCAGAGCCGTATGCCTTGGTGAGCGTGTCGGGCTTGCCGGACGTCTGGGCAGCAAGGTACGTGTCGGTGGCTGCTTTGAGGAAGTCGCGTGTGCAGTCTGACGTGTGTGTCGCAATCGGCGAGGCTGACGCATGAGAGGCCAAGGCCGCAATGGCGAGCAATGTTGAGGACCACATTTTGGGGGGGAGAGGTACTCATACAGCTCACACAAAGCACACATAAATCTCACATGAAATTATGTGCTCACGAATGGCCACAAAAGAACGACTTGTGCATCATATTTATACCATTTCATAACCAGCTCCGCGCACTGCCGGCCGCCGCCATTATTTCAGCCCGCGTCGGAAGTATTGGATCGCGGGTGAGTGATTAGGCGATATTGCAATATTGCAATAGTGTGTTTCCATTCAACCATCCCGTGCGATATTAACACAACCAAACGCAGGTTTATTATTTACAATATTCTGCACTCCTTCCTCACATCCTCCTGGACCTAGTTGTAGATCTTGGCGGCCAGGCCAGGGATAATCTCCAGCTCCTTCTCGGTGCGCACATACTTGCCGTCCTTGGTAATGTCGTAGCCGGGCAGCTTGCGCTGCTGCTGGCTCTGGCGCACCTTGACCCACTGCTGCGTCGTCAGGTGCTGGCCAAGCTCCGTGAAGGCGTTGGACTCGTAGCCCAGGCGCTTCAGGAGCGGGCTGTTGTCGAGGGGGTCGAGCACGACCTGGTTGTTGGGGCGCGCAAAGTACAGCACGCCGAGACGGTCGATGCCGGCCTGGTCAGCGGGCGGCGCATGCACGCGGTGGACGCTCGACTTGATGTAGCCGCCGGTCAAGGCCGTCAGCGCATCACACGTGTTGATGGTGATGGTGCCGTCCAGGGCGCGCACCCACTTCCACTGCCCCTCCGCGTTGAGGATCTGGAGGGCAGCGACAGGCTGGCGGAACAGGAGGGTGATAGAGCCCAGGTCCGTGTGGCCTGGCGAGTACAGCTCGCCGACCTTCTTGTTGTCCTCGGCGCTGCGGGCCGCATAGTGCATGTAGCGCAGGTGGTCTTCGCCCTCGACGTCGTACTGGTGGTCGCGCACCAGCTGGTTCTCGTCGGGCAGCTCCAGGAGGATGGCAAACAGCACCAACAGCTTCACGACCACCTCGTTGTGGCACTTGCGCGAGAACGACTCGATCTCCCGGATGTGCTCCTGCAGCACCGCCGGCTGCTTGCGCTCGTGGAAGCCGTCAAACTTGGGAATGTTGTACACCTGCACGTTGTCGCGGATGCCGTTGCCCAGGATCCGGTGGCCGGCCGGGCGGTAGCCGTTGTACTCGCCGCGCGCCAGGTCGTCGGCGTTGTGGAACTGCAGCTTCTCCTCGAGGGGCAGGGCGTAGAACTCGCGGCCCAGCGCAAACTGCTCGTCAATCTCGTCCTGCGAAATGTTGAAGTTCTTGACGTAGAAGAAGCCAACGTGATGCACGGCATGCTCGAGCTGCTTGACGAGCTCCTTCTTGCCGCCGGGTTGGTCAAACAGGCTGAGGTCGAGCGTGACGAGCTCGGCCCAGTCGACTGCCGCTGTTAGTAGGGTTTTCCGGGTTTCCATTGCGGCTAAAGAGTCAACATTGCGTTAAACGTACGGTTCTCCTTGGTCGGCGTGACCTGCTCGTAGCGTTCTAGAAGGCCAGGCATGATTGTGATGTGGCGATGATCGAATGGAGGATTGATGAATATGCAAAGATGGAAAAGGGAAAACAGATTGGTCTGAATTGGAATGACTGCGGCACAGGCATGTGTTTTGTTTTTGTTGCTTCTTGTGCCATGGTTTTATCTTTTTTCATTTCCATATCAACATCGTCCGTCGCTCTCATATTGTCTATTGTCAGTATCGAGACGATGGCTGCTGCCCGAGCACGCCATCGCTTGTCTAGCTTTGCTCAGCGCAGCCATCCTGCCCAAACACGCCAAATCACCAAGATCACCACGATTGGATGCATCCATCTCCGCGACGTATGCAGGAAAAGTCGACTTGTGACCGTTCTCGTTTATCTCGTGTATTCTGTCAACTGCTCCCCAGAGGCTCGCGTAGGCTCCGGACCATTTCTGTCCCCGGCCCAAGGTTGGCATGAAAGCGCACAAGGAGCAACTAGCGACAACGAAGCTGCTCTGCTCTTTTTGTCGTGTAAGTCGGGTAGATCGCGTAAGTGGAAAGTGGAGCGATTCGTCTCCGCACGCTAATTTAGAGCACGCAACACTTCTTTAGAGCACGCCATACATTTATCGTGATCTTACCATACTACAATGAATACTACCATTTTAAAACGAATAAACATGCAGTAAGTAGAATTGTTCAATTATTCAAGTCGCTGTGTGTATGGACTACTCGAAAGCACCAACAAAAGGCGTCAGACCCGCCGCTCTGTGTGGGCTCGAGGGTCCGCCGCCCAGCTCGAGGGTCCGCCGCCCAGCTCGAGGGTCCGCCGCCCGCCACAGGGGCCTACAGGGGTCTTCAGGGGGTCGGCCGCCCGCTGTAGGCACCGAAACCCCTTAGCGCCCGAAAAGCGTGTGGGCTGCTCGGGGGGGTCCCCACCACCGTGAGTCGGAGTCGCGCAAGCGCCCGCCATTCTTTTCGCGGAACGCCCCAGACCGGCGCCCAATGGTGGCCGCCTGCACGGCTCCCCCTGCGGGAGGTGCGCAGGGTCTACAAGAAGAGAAAAAATAAAAGTCTCGTCTTCAAGAGTTCAGGACGGGCTGCGCGGCTTGCCGCGCACCCTCCCTGGGCTGGCGTCCTCCCCCGCGGGGGCGCCGCACAGCAACCAAACGTCCCATATTTCAAACGACTGTCGCCGTGCCCTGTTATGCAGCCTCCAAAGTAGAGAACACTATTCTCGGTCAAGGCAGGCGCATTGCGGCAGTCACCCCCCCGTCCGTGTGGCGCTCTTCAGCGACTGCATTGGCGGGATGCCGCACCGGCGCTGGGGGCTTCGGCCACCAGCTTGCCACGCGATGGGCTCTGTGGGCGCCTGGCACCTGCCAGACATCTGCAAGAGCAACAGGAGACCCCGCACCTGGAGAGAACGCTGTAAAGCTGCACCTCTGGGCTGCGGCCTCCTACGTGAGCGCCTAGGCGGGCGCCCAGCCTCTCGGGGCTGGCGTGCCCTGCCGACGTCGCTCTGGGAACTCAGGGGGGGAAGGAGGATCGCTCCGCGCGGCGCGCCCTGGCCTCGGCCGGGCCTGCTGCGCGGGGTCTCTGTGGCCCCTGCTCGCAGGGTGCCCAGGCCACTGTGACAATCTCTCCGCGGGCCGCTCTCGGGCAGCCCGCGGCCGCTGCTCCCGCCGCAAGGCGCTGCGGCGCGACGATAGTTACCTGGTTGATTCTGCCAGTAGTCATATGCTTGTCTCAAAGATTAAGCCATGCATGTCTAAGTATAAGCAATTATACCGCGAAACTGCGAATGGCTCATTAAATCAGTTATCGTTTATTTGATAGTACCTTACTACTTGGATAACCGTGGTAATTCTAGAGCTAATACATGCTGAAAACCCCGACTTCGGAAGGGATGTATTTATTAGATTAAAAACCAATGCCCTTCGGGGCTCCCTGGTGATTCATAATAACTTCTCGAATCGCACGGCCTTGCGCCGGCGATGGTTCATTCAAATTTCTGCCCTATCAACTTTCGACGGCTGGGTCTTGGCCAGCCATGGTGACAACGGGTAACGGAGGGTTAGGGCTCGACCCCGGAGAAGGAGCCTGAGAAACGGCTACTACATCCAAGGAAGGCAGCAGGCGCGCAAATTACCCAATCCCGACACGGGGAGGTAGTGACAATAAATACTGATACAGGGCTCTTTTGGGTCTTGTAATTGGAATGAGTACAATTTAATTCCCTTAACGAGGAACAATTGGAGGGCAAGTCTGGTGCCAGCAGCCGCGGTAATTCCAGCTCCAATAGCGTATATTAAAGTTGTTGCAGTTAAAAAGCTCGTAGTTGAACCTTGGGCCTGGCTGGCCGGTCCGCCTCACCGCGTGCACTGGTCCGGCCGGGTCTTTCCCTCTGGGGAGCCGCATGCCCTTCACTGGGTGTGTCGGGGAACCAGGACTTTTACTTTGAAAAAATTAGAGTGTTCAAAGCAGGCTTATGCTCGGATACATTAGCATGGAATAATAGAATAGGACGTGCGGTTCTATTTTGTTGGTTTCTAGGACCGCCGTAATGATTAATAGGGACAGTCGGGGGCATCAGTATTCAATTGTCAGAGGTGAAATTCTTGGATTTATTGAAGACTAACTACTGCGAAAGCATTTGCCAAGGATGTTTTCATTAATCAGGAACGAAAGTTAGGGGATCGAAGACGATCAGATACCGTCGTAGTCTTAACCATAAACTATGCCGACTAGGGATCGGACGATGTTATTTTTTGACTCGTTCGGCACCTTACACGAAAGTACAAGTTTCTGGGTTCTGGGGGGAGTATGGTCGCAAGGCTGAAACTTAAAGAAATTGACGGAAGGGCACCACCAGGGGTGGAATCTGCGGCTTAATTTGACTCAACACGGGGAAACTCACCAGGTCCAGACACGATGAGGATTGACAGATTGAGAGCTCTTTCTTGATTTCGTGGGTGGTGGTGCATGGCCGTTCTTAGTTGGTGGAGTGATTTGTCTGCCTAATCGCGATAACGAACGAGACCTTAACCTGCTAAATAGCCCGCGTTGCTTTGGCAGCGCGCTGGCTTCTTAGAGGGACTATCGGCTCAAGCCGATGGAAGTTTGAGGCAATAACAGGTCTGTGATGCCCTTAGATGTTCTGGGCCGCACGCGCGTTACACTGACAGAGCCAGCGAGTTCCTCCTTGGCCGAAAGGCCTGGGTAATCTTGTGAAACTCTGTCGTGCTGGGGATAGAGCATTGCAATTATTGCTCTTCAACGAGGAATCCCTAGTAAGCGCAAGTCATCAACTTGCGTTGATTACGTCCCTGCCCTTTGTACACACCGCCCGTCGCTACTACCGATTGAATGGCTCAGTGAGGCTTCCGGACTGGCCCAGAGGGGTGGGCAACTACCCTTCCGGGCCGGAAAGTTATCCAAACTCGGTCATTTAGAGGAAGTAAAAGTCGTAACAAGGTCTCCGTTGGTGAACCAGCGGAGGGATCATTACAGAGTTACACAACTCCAACCCTTGTGAACCATACCCAAATCGTTCTCGTTGCTTCCGGCGGGGGGGACGGGGGGGCCTGAAAACGGCCCTCCCGCCCCGCCCGCCGGGGGCGGCGGGCCCTACGAACCTTTATATCTCAACCACT